>ML098484.1:0-10954 GCA_003697995.1 Taxidea taxus jeffersonii | reverse complement strand
TTTTTTTTTTTTTTTAAGATTTTATTTGACAGAGACACAGGAGAGAGGGAACACAAGCAGAGGGAGTGGAAGAGGGAGAAGCAGACCTCCCGCCGAGCAGGAAGCCCATTCGAGACGCAATGCAGGGCTTGATCACAGGACCCCTGGGGATCATGACCTGGGCAGAAGGCAGCTGTTTAACGACTGAGCCACCCAGACACCCCTCCAGTAAAACACACTTCCTAAACACACTTCCTGATAAGGATGCCACTTACAGAGGTGTGCACAGGGTGAGGGCTTCCAGGATCCAGCTACAGAAGGGAAGGGCTCCTTCCAGATTCTGCTGCATCCTGGAGAAACCAGGGGGAGAAATGTGCCCCTGGGGCCTCACTGAGAACCAGGGCTGGGGCAGAGGAGCCACCCGGCAGGAACCAAGGAGGGCAGCGGGCAGGGAGGACAACCTTCTCCAGCCATCCTCCAGTGTTCAGTCTGTGCCTCCTTTGGCCAAACCCACCTTCACGTCCAAGGGTGGAGGAGCTTGTTGGTGTGATCAGTAGAGGTCAGCCTCCCAGGCATGTGTCGGGAGTGGAGGATGGCGGAGGGATGCAGTGAGAGGCTGAGTAAGGGTCTCCAAAGATAACAGATCCTAATGCCTGGAAACCATGAATGCTACCTTACAAAGGGAAAATGGTCTTTTCAGATATGATTAAATGAAGGATCCCGAGGTGAGGGGTTTATCCTGGATGACCCAGGTGGGCCCTAAATACAATCACAATACCTTTATATGAAGGGCAGAGCTTGGAGCCATGCAGCCACAAGCCAAGGAGTGCAGGTGGCAACCAAAAGCAGACAGATTCTCCCCTGCCCCACCCCAGAAGCCTCCCTAGGGAGCATGGCCCTGTAGACATCTTGCTTTTGGCCCATCAAAATTGGTGTTGGATTGCTGGTCTCCACAACTGGGAAGGAACGACATGTGTGGTTTTAAGCTACCATGTTTTTGGAAATTTGTTACAGCAGCCATAGGAAGCCCAGGCAGATGGGGATGGTGATACAGGGAGAGACAGCAGCACTGCAGAAACCATGAGAGCTCTCCCTTCTGGCTGGGTAATGGGATGGGTGCTGTTCCAATGTCAGGAAACTCCCTTCATCCTCCGGCAACTCCAGGAGCAGGAATTGTTATTACCCTCATTTTCTTTGGATGTTGAAACGAAGGTACAAAAATATTAAGTAACTTGCCCTACCAAGCATTTTCTTTTTTAATTTGAACAGGGAAAATTTAATATAAAGAATTATTAACTTTAACAGGTAATATTCTACAAAGGGGTAGAGGAATACCATAGGATTCAGGCCCAAGGAAGGAATGAACTTGGAAAGGAACCTCCCCACCAAGGCTGGGGTGCAGCCCACACTGTAAGCTATGTGGTTGTGGGTCCCTGGACGGTGGGGAAGGTAGCTGACTTGCCCAGACCAAAGCTGGTACACAGATGGTGAGGAAGCAGAGAACACCCCTCCCAAGTGCTGGCAGTGTGAGGCTGGAAAGACAGCTTCTAGGACACATCAGGAAGGCATCAGTTGGGAAAACACTGAAAGTTGATGAGATGCCATACACACGGGCACCACTGAAACCTGATGGAAGTGAGCACATTTGCCACTGGTGACCACTGGATAAGAGCAAGAGGAAGCCCAGGGAAAAGTCTGAACAAGGGAGAAGATTTGTTCCTTCTGCAGTCCCTCAGGCTCTCTCTACTGACAAAGCTTAGCAGCCCACTCACTGCAAAGGGAGACTATGTAAAGGATCCAGCCCTATTTTTGCTGAGCACGTAGCAAAGTGTGGCTTTGGAGCATGGAGGCGATAGCCAAGTAGTATAATTATCTGTTCATCGTGCCAGGTCTGAGAGGGATGGGATATTCTTTTTATGTGACTATCAGATATCCTGTGTGTGTGTGTGTGTGTAGTGCCTGTTCAAGTCTTTTTGCCAAGTTTAAAAAATTAGTTGTCTCTTGTTGATTTGTAGTAGTTCTTTATATATTCTGGCTACTAGTTCATCATCAGATATACATATGACAGATATCTTCAGCCATGTCTAAAGCTTTGGGAAATGTCTTTACTTCTCTGTGTCTCTATTTCCTCATCCATGAAATAAAGACAAAACACACCTTACAAGGATGTCATGAAGCTTCAAGGAGGGAATATCAAAACAGTGCTCAGAAAGATGCCAGCACATAGTATGCACAGGTATTGCCATCAGGCCTGGCATGGGCCAATCCAGGAAGAGGAATCCTGTCCTCATCCTAAGTTTAGATGGTCCCGAGTTCAAGGGGAGCAATAAATGCTCTTTGCCAGGGCCACAGCAGATTCTGCACAGTGGTGTACTGGTGAAATGACCCTCCAAAAAAAAGGTCTGATTTGTAATGTTTGCTAGTCGCCATGGTACTTTGCAGCCAGTTTCAAACTAACAGTGGTTTAACATCCAGTTTGCAAAATGACTGGAAATCTAGCAGTTAGTACTCTGGAACCAGTGCAAGCCATCTGCAGTGTTCCCCTAGGTCCTGTACCACCTGGTGGGGTTAACTTGTGTGGATCTCATCCTCTGTGTGGATCTTCATCCCCTCACCTGTCTAAATGGGACAAGTCATCCAACTGATTCCTGCAGTACTGATTTAGTGAGTACTTTCTATGTGTCAGTCACTGGGTTTGGCTCTGGGGATGCAGACTTGAGCAAAAGCAAAGAAGACCCTCCCTAGCAAAGATATTCTGAAGGTAGTGGTGGGGGGGGGCGGGTAATGACTGAAAATAAACGGCAAGTGCATGAAATAAGGAAATCATAAGAGCTATGGACAAAATAAAGCAGGTGTCCCAGCTCTTGTGTTGGGAGGGGGTTTAACTTTGGTTAGCGTGATTGACAAAGGCTTCTTAAATGTGACATCTGATATGGGGCACCTGGATGGCTCGCTCAGTCAGTTAAGCATCTACCTTCCAGTCATGATGCCAGGATCCTGGAATTTAGCCCAGCATCAGGCTCCCTGCTCAGCCGGGAGTCTGCTTCTCCCTCTTCCTCTGCCCCTCTTGCCACTTGTGCTCTCTCTCTCTCTCAAATGAAATCTTTAAAAAATAAAGGTGACACCTGATAAAGAGTCTGGTGCCAGTGTGGTGGGAAGAGCATTCCAGCAGAGGGAACAGCCAGTGCAAAGACCTGTGGCAGCCACAAGCTTGGCTTGTTTGAGGAACAGAATGGAAGCCAGAGCAGCTGGAGCTGAGTGAATGTTTGAGGTGGGGGAGGGGCATCGGCTGGTTTATGTGTTCAGTGATTGTGGATCTGAAGGTGGAGGGTAGACCCGGACACCGGACACCGGCTGCTGTAGTCAGAGCAGTCCTACAGCGAGCGATGATGACAGCTCAGACCAGTGAGATTACCCAGGACAGGGAGGGGGGGACAGAGTAGAGACTGGTTCTGAAAGCAGAGCAGGCTGCTCTTGCAGACATACTGGATTGGGGGGCGGGGGGTGGATGTGTTTGTGAAGTACAACAGCCCCTGTGGGGTGACCTCGGAAACTCCTGCCTGCACCTGCCAAGACATGGAGGAGGCTGAGATTTCTCTTGCTTCAGAGGTCAATACAGGGGACAGGGACAGGGACACCTCACCTCATAGGCCGGGAGGGAGGACCTTACTTAACGATGTAGGAAAGATGTTAAGGCTTGAAATGATGGCCAAGAAAGAATTCTTGAGACATCTTTGGTCAAAAAAGTGATTTTATTAAAGCACAGGGACAGGACCCATGGGCAGAAAGAGCTGCACAGGGGTCATGAGGAGCGGCCTGTTATATACGTTCAATTTGGGAGCCGGTTAGGGATAGCGAAAGGCTCCCAGGTATTTTGGAAATGAGGTTTCCGGGATCTTGAAGGGGGTTAGCTGTTGTTAGGAAAAGGTCATTTATTTATTACTGTTTAGTAAAAACAAAGTCATGAGACTCTTCAGATGTGTGTAGGTGGATCATATGCTTGGAGGAGATTGTCAACATGTCTCCTGAGGGGGTAGAGATAAAGGAAGTTTCCAAAGGAATTTTTATATGTCAAAGTAGACTTACAGGATCCTGGGGGCCGGGCTAAGATTGCCTTTTGCCCTTAGCAAAGTATCAACATCAAGGCAGCTGAGTTCCTAGAGGAAGGTCGCTCTGCCTGATTCAAGGACTTGTCAATGGGCTGCAGACGATAAGGAAACTTAATAAACTTTCTTCTGCCTCTGTTTCCCACATCACCCCGCAAGTGGGTGCCTGGTGGGACCAGGAGGAAAGAACCAACCACAGGTGTTTGGGATACTGGGCAGAGCCAGCAATTTCCCCAGGATCTCTTCTCTTTTCAATAACCTTGGGAAATAGAAATGATTCCCTCTTGCAAAGCAGACACAGAGGTTCTGGGAAGAGAAGTGACTCGTCTAAGGTCACACAGCCAAGTAAGTGAAAGAATGGGGAGTCTAGATTCTCTGCACCTTACCATCCCCTCCCTACTCCCACGACCAGGTCCCCACTCCTGCCCCATTCCCCCTGTTATCCTGAGGAGGACTGGAGTAAAGAGAGAAAAGGGAATTTTACCCCAAAAGTCAATGTTATTCCTGAAAGTAGAGAAACTGAACTGTGTCCCACAAGAAGAACTGTGCCCACAAGAAAAGGAACTGGGATCCTGGCATCCTGGGTCTGAGAGAAGAGGGGCTGGGGACCTGGACTCCCGGGTCTGAGGGAGGAGGAGCTGGGGCTGGACTCCCGGGTCTGAGGGAGGAGGGGCTGGGGGGCCTGGACTCCCGGGTCTGAGGGAGGAGGAGCTGGGGCTGGACTCCTGGGTCTGAGGGAGGAGGGGCTGGGGGCCTGGACTCCTGGGTCTAAAGAAAGAGAGGCAGGGGGCCCGGACTCTTGGGTCTGAGGGAGGAGGGGCTGGGGTCCTGAACTCCCGGGTCTGTGCGAGGAGGGGCCTGGGGACCGGACTCCTGGGTCTGAGGGAGGATGATTTCGGGACCTGAAGCAGAAAGGAGGTGGGCTCAAGAAGAGTCCCCGACCCCGGGGTTCTGGGGATTCGAGAAGGGAAGACGTGGGGACGCCCGGTGCGGGAGGGGGTAGGGGCCGGGCCGCAGTAACAAAGGCCTCTCCCTCCAACAAGCAACCCCCCCTCGGCCCCGCCTCCCCGGCCCCCCCCCCCCCCCGATTGGTCGGCCTTCCTGCCCGTCAGCGCCGCCCCCCTCCCCGGGTCTGCAGCAGCTCCGGCCGCCTCGTCGCGCCCCCCCAGCCCCCTCCCCCCGCCCCCGCCGCCCCCCGGGCCGGTGCAGCCGCAGGCGGGGTCCCCCTCCCCCTCCCCCTCTCCCCCCGGCCTCGCGCGCCCCGGACCGGCCCCCCCTTTCCCCTCCCCCTTCGCGCCGCTGCTGCCGCGATGCCCCCCCCTGCGCCCGGGGCCCGGCTCCGGCTTCTCGCCGCCGCCGCCCTGGCCGGCCTGGCCGTCATCAGCCGAGGTACCGCAGCGTCGGGGGCGGAGGGCTCGGCCGGGACGCCGGGGTCCCGAGCGGGCATTGGGGGTGGGGGGCTGCATCCCAGGCGGGGAAGGGGAGGCCCCCCGGACGCTGAGGTCTGGGCCCGGGGGCGGGGGCTGCACCCCCTGGCTGGGAAGGGGACGCCTGGATTCGTGCCCCGGGGGCAGGGTTCCGCGTCCCGGGCTCGAGCCTGGGCCTAGGGGCGGAGGTCGGCTTCTCCCGGCCGGCGAGAGGGTCGCGGACGCCTGATCCCGGCCTGGGGGCGGGAGTCTGCGGCTCCGGATCAGGAGGGGGATCAAACGCTAAAGTAAGGGTCCTTGGGCAGGCTCTCTGAACTGAGTTGGGGTGTGGAGGGGAGGGGGATGCCCCGTCGGGGGTCTTCATCTCTGAGTGAAGACAGTCCCTGAGGGGGTCCTGGCCTGAGGGCCGGGGTGGGCGTTTCTGGGCAAAGGTGGGGGGATGGTGTCTTCCCAGGGTCTGTAAAAGAAGGCGGCGGGGGCATCCACAGACCTCCTCCCAGGGCCAGGGAAAGCAGAGGGGCTCTGGCCTCCCCGCTGGGTCATCTAGGTGGGGAGAAAGTGCCGGCGTTTGGGAGGTTGCAGTTATGTAGGGGATGGAGCTGGTGATCCGGGAAGTTGGGGGCGCTGGGCTGGGGACTCGGTCGCAGGAAGCTCTGGCTGAAGAGCAGGTTCAGGGTCTGGGCTGAGGATGAGAGAGGGGCAGATTGGGAAGGGAGGGAAGGGAAGGGTTAACCTGGGGTCGATGGGTTAATCTCAGCCCTGCTGAGAGTGGGGAGGAGTGGGGCTGGGGGCTGGTGTGTGGAGTGGGGTGGGCGAGCTGGGCCGTCTCTGGAGAGAGGGTGTGGATGTCTGCTGGGACCCGCGGCTCCCCAGGGGGCTGGCAGCCTGGGCTGGCCCAGGACGTGCCCCCTGCGGAGAGGAGGCCGAGCACGAAGGCAGGAGGCAGGGATCGGGGTTAACTAGAGCTTCTGGAGGATTCCCCCAGGCCCTGCCTTGAACCAAGGATCACAGTCAGGGACACACAGTCAGGGACAACCTAGAGACCTCAACAGTCTCAAGGAGGCCGCCACTCTCAGCCTCCCACCCACACACACTGGGTCTCGCGCAGACACATCAACACCCGTCACGGGTCTGACCCAGAGCTGCACCTGCGGGCGCCCACACCCACGGTCACACAAGCAGGGCCCCGCGCGCGGGACCCCCCAGCCCCAGGACCTCAGCGGACTGGAGCCTCAGTGGGTTGGAGCCGCCTGAATGTTCCTCCAGCCTGACCTGTCTGAATCACCGTCTGACACTCCGCCTGTCGGGGTCTCTCTGCCTCTGCCACTCGTCTCTTTAGGTCATTTCCAGAGGCTCCCTAACTCTGGGGGACATCCCACTTGTCTCTGTGTCTGGGTCTCTGTCTCTCCATCCCTGCCGTCCTCAGTACAATTTCCCATCTGCCCTCCCTGCCTTGGGCCCTGTTTCTTCTCATCGTCACACACACGCACCTGTCTCTTCCCAGCCCCCTCGCTCCTCGCTCCTTTCACTCCTGGAAATTCACGTCCCGTCTCTGTCACTGACACCTATTTTTTGTCCTTGTCCTCTCCTTGTCCCTTGTCTTCTTTTCCTTTCTGTGTCCCTCATACCCTTGTGACCCCCCGTCCTTCTTCCCCTCTCCACCCCTTGTTTTCCTTCAGTCTCAAGATAACTTCCCACTTTCTACTTTGAATCTTCCAGATCCCAGAAGTTGCTGTTGTACACACATCCTGGGCTGGGAGCTTCTTGGAGCCAGAAGGCAGCCTGTGACCTAGTCCAAATCCTCTCCCACTCCCAGGCCTTGGGTTCCCCATGGAAGATTGGGGGGCAGAGGGCTTGGGGGTGGTCAGAGACAGACCTCAGTGGCCGCAAACAGCCCTGCCCACTGCCGGGTGGGGAGCTCTGAGAGTAAGCCGGGTAGGGGGACGTACACAAAATTGCCTTTCCTCTCCCCACCGATTCCTTTGATCTTTTTCACATTCCAGAAGTGAGCATTCCTCTCCAAGTTTGTATTAGAGCAAATCCCACCTTGTTCTGGCCTCACCCCTCCGAAAACGCGCTCCCTGCCCTCCCTCAAGAGCCCAGGTCACAGCTTTCCCTCACTCGAAGTCAGACGCGCAGAGCTGAACACATGGAAGGTGTTGGTTTGTTGGCTGATGTGTTCCCTGAGACAGAAGCAAAATAAGCCCATTTCTCCGCAACTGGCTTTTTTCTTTAGGGTCTTTTCTAAATTCTTTAGGCCGGCACTCCCACTCACACATACGATACTCACTTCCAGCCGGTGGGGGGCGCTGGATGGAGTGGGGCAGGCAGAACGGGGCGTGCTGGCCACTGTCCAGGGTCCTCTGGGCACCCCGGTCTGTCCGCACTGGATATTTGACAAATATTTACAGAGCACAGAGTCTCTGTTCCGGGCACTGGGGATGTGTATATACGTGACAGTGAGCAAGCCCGATGAAGTCAAGGAGCTCTCAATCTTAGTGGGATGGAGAGAGATCAAAACCTAAAAACAAGCAAATAAGTAAACAGGTAATCTCAGAGAGTGACGAAGGGCAGTGTAAAGAAATTAAGAGTGATTTCAGAGACAACCATAGGAGCTCTGGTGGTTGAGAGAGCCCTCTCTGAGCTGCACGGAGCAGAGTTCAGGAGGAAAGGAGAGAAGTCGGCCTTTAAAAGATCCCAAGGGAACAGTGGAGGCAAAGGTCCTGAGGTGGGAACCAGCAGAAAGGAGCAGCCAACGTATAATGGAAAGTTCCAGGGTTCTTGGCTCAGGGAGTCCAGACATCTGTCCTGGGAAGGCCCCTACACTTGGAAGTCAACAGAGAGGAAGGGGGATTTGGGGGTTCTAGCCCTTTCTCCCCAGCTCTTCCCTGCCAGAGCCATACCCCCTCCCAGTGCATCCCCCTCCCCTCCCTGAGTCCAGCCTCGCTTCTGCCACAGCTCCCTGAGTGACCGCCACAAGTCACCCACCCTTGTGGGCCTTGGCTTCCCATCTGTGGGTTCCAGAAATGTGGAATCCAAGCTTCCCCCCACTGGAGAGTCCCAGCTCCACCAAAGTTCCCCCTTTGAGGGGTGGCAGGAGATGCCTATCTCCAACCAGAGGCCCTCCATCTGTTAGAAATCTCTTTCTCACTTAAGGGGAGGAAACTCACCTACATGTGACCTTCATCGCTTGACTTATCAACGGGTATGAAGGCTACTAGTGCAGACTGGCAGAGACCTGAGCGGTCCTTCCAGTCACCACTGGCCCCCCAGACCAGCTGGGGCACCTGCCGCACCATCATCCCATCAGCCAGCACACGTGGGGGCTGTGGGCAGGCACTCAGCGAGCAGGCTCTGCGTTGAACCTGTTGCTTGCGTGACCTCTTGTCATCGTCCCCACCACCCGCAACGCCATGCGGGAGGCACAGTGATCATCCCCACTTACACAGGGGGAAACTTGAGTCTCAGGGAGGTGAAGGAGTTTGTGCAAGTAACTGGCAATGCGGGGACTCGAACCCTGGCAGCCCGGGTCCCTAGTCTGTTCTTTCAGCGGCCCGGTTATGCTGGCATGGTGGAGTCAGAGCAGATGCTGACAGGGCAACCAGACATGAGTCGCTGGCTCAACTCCGGTGGGTGCAGGGCACGGAGCAACGGGTGCCCCACCCCCACCCCCGGGGGACTGACACTGAACCTTGGATAGCAACAGATGTTTCTTTAAAAAGAAGGTGCTATTAAGAACAGTTAGCATTTATTGGACCATTCCTGCATGCTAAGCGCTGAGCTAAACATTTCGCTTGCATGTTCTCATGGAATGCCCCACAAAACCCTCAGAGGGAAGGACTGTTGGTTTTTTTTTTTCCATTTTATGGATGGGGAAACTGAGGCTCAGACTGTCTAGGGTTCACCCAGCCAGGAATGGTGGGGCAGACATTTGTTCTCTTAGCACAGATTCCTCCCAGCATTCTTATCCAGTCTCTCAAGACCATACATTCTCCCTACAAACACTTCCCTGTTCTGGGCTAAACCCATTTCTTGGGGACACAGCCAAGATTCGGGCTGGCATCCCTGGGAGGCATCCCTGAACACTGTCCCAGCTGAGTCAGAGGCTATCCAGTAGAAAGGGTTGAGACTCTCTGTCTTGAGCAGTCAGGGAGGCCCTCCTGGAGGAGGGGGCATTTGAGTTTGGGTCTTGAAGGATGAGTAGCAGTTCAAGAGTTGGAGACACATGCTGTACGTATCTCCTTACATTTACTCTTTTAACAGATATTTCCCAAGGCCTTCCAGGGTCAAGCCGTATGCTGGGAGATGCTGAGGATACAGACCTGAGTCAGACCCAGGCTCTGCCCTCAAGAAACTTCTAGTCTGAAGGGGGAAACAGACAACAGATGGCCACCATGGTGTGATGTGAGCTCTAATGGAGGTAGTCCAGGCACTGTGGGAATACAGACCAGGCTTAGAGGGGGTAAGGAGGGCTTCCCGGAATTAAGGGAGAGTTTTCCAATCAGAAGTCCTACAGAGTGGATCTCACGTGTACCAGCTTATTTATTTTTACATTAAATATCTTTCGAGGCCTCCTGTGGGCCAGGCCCAGAGCCAGCAATGTTGGAACCCTGGAGCTGGGTCAGACCCAGGCCTCTCCCTGAGGGGCTCCCATCCGGTGAGCGACACAAGCTCAGACAGCATCCGGGGTGATCAGGACCGAGACAGAGGGAAGGGCAGTGCTCAGGGACTGAGTGGGTGTGGAATGACTAACTCAGGCCCTGCCTCCACTTACCGAAGCCCAGGAAAGAGAAGGGACTTGCCCAAGGTCACACAGCAGGGAGGAGGGTCCTGATCCTGGAATCTGGGAATTGTGTGAGACAGGCATGCAGACTCATGACACAGGGACCAAGAATCCAAGACCTGCCTGAGACATGGATTCCTTCATCTCTTATCTCCTGGGACTGCCCTCAGCTGAGCCTAGAGCTGGGCATGCTGGGGACACAGATGGTCTGAGCCAGGCTCTGCCCTGTAGGAGCAGGTGGGAGAAGCAGATGACTCAGATCCAAGGTCCCCTGGGAGCAGGGCGGGAGCTCATATGCTCTGTCTCTCCTAGGAGAGGCCTCATTATATTAGACCCTTGGAGAAGGAGAAGCTTTTTGTCCTAAGCGGTGAAACAGAGGGACCAGGAGAAAAGTGGGGAATGTGGAGCTGAGCCACACACACGCAGTAAGGGAGACAAAGCAGGAGAGTGACTCCAGGGTCTCGGACTCAGGTTGAGGGGCTGAGTTTTGTCCCTGGGGCCAGTAGGGAGCCACGGGAGCAGCGGAGGCAGTTCTGAGTGTTAGGAAGATCCCTCTGGAAGGAGTGTGTGTCTGTGTTTCTGTCTGCCAGGGCATAGGATCGAGGTACGCCTGTGTCTGTGGGCTTTGCTCCTGCCAGCCGCAGCTGGTGTAGCCCAGG
>RCUC01114316.1:0-35295 GCA_003697995.1 Taxidea taxus jeffersonii | reverse complement strand
GAACTTATCTTCCTTGATGCCGGTCTCCTTCCTGTTGCTTTTATCAAGAGTAAGTAAAAGATACCATTTTTTTCCGTTCTTCCTTTTCCTTATAATTGGATTATTAGTCACAGGATGCTGTCATGTAAAATAGAAAATGTTTGTTTATTTCCATGTTCACATTCTTTACATGCCTTTTATATTTTAATAAGAACCATAAGGGGAAGAAAATAATTCTAATTCACCATGCGAATTTAATTCTACATCAAAATTTACTCATTTGATAAACTGTGGTCTTTCTGTATTGATTTTGAAATACTTGTGTCTATACTGTTTCTCAATTAGTTTTTTAGGTCTTTTTAATTTTTTTATTATTATTATTTTTTTTTTAATATTTTATTTATTTATTTGAGAGAGACAGTGAGAGAGAGCATGAGTGAGGAGAAGGTCAGAGGGAGAAGCAGACTCCCCATGGAGCTGGGAGCCCGATGCGGGACTCGATCCCGGGACTCCAGGATCATGACCTGAGCCGAAGGCAGTTGTTTAACCCACTGAGCCACCCAGGTGCCCCTTATTATTATTTTTTAATGAGGGTTAGGAGAGAAGGGAGTTTACATGTATAGGATATTTAAAGATTCATATTCTTTCTATGACTCCCCCTCGCCCCCACCCACCCCCGCCCCAGATTATCAGGAAATGAGGCAAATCCTTGCTTTTGTCTTACCTTGTTTTATTTTTTTCCTATCAACCCATGAATCCATATATTGAATATCCAGTATCTTTTGCTGGACTAAGAGCTTTCATTGATGATTTCTCTTGTGTGGAGATAAACAAATCTATATATTCTCTGCTTAGATTGATAATGAAAAATTTAGAAATTTTACCCATTTACTTAGAAATTTGCAGAGATTTAAAAAAAGTCTTTTTTTTTTTTGCTTTTTGTAAGATGGAGTTGCTTTCCTTATAAAATTGACAAAATTATTTAGTGCTACCTTAAATTTTCCCTAATTATTGCATATTTTTGATCTATTATAAATGGTCTTCTTAAAATTTCAGTTTTAACTCCTTTTGCTCATACATAAAACTATAATTAACTTTTATAAATTGACATGGTATCACATAACTTGCTGAATTTACTGATTAGTTCAGGTAGCTTATTATTATGGTGATTATTTTAATATTCTTTAGGATTTTTTTACACACCTGATCATAATGTCTACAAATAAAAGTTTTATCTCTTCCTTTCTCATATGTAAGCATTTCATTGTTTTCCTGCTTTAGTACAGTGGCTAAAACTTTCAAAATAATATTGAATAGAAATGGTAAGAGCAAACATTTGCCTTGCTTCTGAACTGCAGGAGTTTTGTAGGTTCTTTATCACAATGAGAAAATTCCTTTGTATTACTAGTTTGCAAAGAATTTTTAATATGAAATGGTGTTTAATTTTGTCATTCCTTTTGCTGTATGTTTTCTTTTTCTGTAGCTAAGATGTTTTTGTTATATATTTTTGTTTCAAAAATTTTTAGAGTTTTTATTTATTTATTTGTCAAAGAGAAACACAGTGAGAGAGGGAACACAAGCAGGGGGAGTGGGAGAGGGAGAAGCAGGCTTCCCGCTGTGCAGGGAGCCTGAAAAGGGGTTTGATCCCTGAGCAGAAGGCAGATGCTTAATGACTGAGCCACCCAGGCACCCCTGTTTTTGTTTCAATTTGCTAAAATTTTGGTATCTATTGCTGTATAACAAAATTGCCACCAATTTAGCAGCTTAAAATAATACAAATATCTTTGTTTCTGGTTCATCATGTACAGAACACAGAATTCATCACTCTATCCTACAAGTAAGAAACTGAACTGAAAAACCTGCAACTCTTCTTAGATTTGTCAGAGCATTGATGTGACAGGGTAAGCCACCGCCCTCAAACTGGAGAAATAGACAGGCATATACAGACAATGCCGACATGAGCAGAAACCCTTGGACAGAAACTTCCGTGAGAACCAGTACCAAGGCAGGGAAACATAAACTAATTAATGTATTGCTAGAGGTTGAGTGTGGACACATCTGAAAATTAAAAACTCTGGGGAGGGGGATTCAGCCATAGGGAACCTCACATTTTTGTGAGTTTTATTGCTAGGAGGTGTACTAGTTTCTGAGGGTGAAGTTTATAGAAAAAAATCCCCTCATGCTTCTGGCAGGGGAAGGGGGAAAGTACCCATTTTGAAATATACTAGACCATTCTGTTATTCTTAACAAGACCTGCCTTCAAAAGAGACTATTTTACCAGAGCTTGAACCAGCATGGGGTTACAAGGGATACCTAACCAGGCTGGGGTAAGAGAAAAATGCAATTCTAGCCTTGTCTTGCCCCTCTCATTTAAGGGAAGAAAAAACTGAGAAGTACTTGTGACATTCACCTTCCAGAGGCACAAATTCACTACAAGACTGAGACCTAATCATAGGACTACAGAGTGTTTTTCCTACCCCCTTATATTACTACTATGCAGCTGTAGTCCCCTTTACAGCACTTCCTGTCAACTAAAAATCATTAGACCTACTAAAAAGACAAACAAAACAAAATAAAACAACAACAACAAAAAATATAGTTTGAAAAAAAAAAGAGCCAGACGTAAGTGTGGCAGGAATATTAGAATTATCAGACTGGGAATTTAGTTAGTATGCTGAAGTCTCTATTGTATAAAGTAGAAAGCATATAAGAACAGATGGACAAGGTAAGCAGAGAGATGGGAATCCTAAGACCCAACAAGAGATACTAGAGATCAAAACAGTATAATAGAAATAAAGAATGTGGGACGCCTGGGTGGCTCAGTTGGTTAAGCAGCTGCCTTTGGCTCAGGTCATGATCCCAGCGTCCTGGGATAGAGTCCCACATCAGGCTCCTTGCTCGGCAGGGAGCCTGCTTCTCCCTCTGCCTCTGCCTGCCTCTCTGTCTGCCTGTGTTCGCTCTCTCTCTCTAACAAATAAATAAAATCTTTAGAAAAAAATAAATAAAAATTAAAATTAAAAAAAAAGAAATAAAGAATGTGTTTGATGAGCTTACCAGTAGACCAGACACAGCGGAGGAAAGAATCTCTGAACTCAAGGATGTCTTAATAGAAACCTACAAAACTGAAAAAGGAACAAAGCCTGAGAAAACACAGAACAGAATATCCAAGGACTATGAGACAACTACAAAAGGTGTAACAAGTGCTTAATGGAAATGTCAGAAGGAAAAGAGAGAGGAACAGAACAAATATTTAAAACCATAATAACAGAATTTTCCCAAACTAACATGAGACATCAAATCACTCATCGAGGAAACTCATAGAACACCAAGCAAAATATATGCAAAAAACAAACCAACAAAAAACTACACCTAGGCATATAAATTTTCAACTACAGAAAATCAAATATAAAGAAAAAAAAAAATCCTGGAAAAACCAGAAGAAAAAAACAAAGCAAAAACAGAAGCGCAAAAAAACAAACAAACAAAAAAAAAAACAAAAAACAAACAAACAAAAAACCTTACCCTCAGAGAAGCAAATATAATAATTGCATCTGACTTCTCAGAAACCGTGGAGGCAAAAATAGAGTGGATTAAAATCTTTAAAGTGTTGGGAGAAACAAAAAATCTAATCAAGAATTCAGTACCCTGTGAAATTATCCTTCCAAAGTGCGAAAAAAAAGATGTTCTCGGACAATTGAAGACTGAGGGAATTTGTTGCCAGTGGATCTGCCTTGTAAGTAATGTTTAAAGAAGTTATTCAGAGAGGAGGAAAATGATTTGGGTAGGAAATTCAGCTCTACGTAAAGAAAGGAAGATCATTAGAGAAAGAATAGATGAAGGTGAAACAAATATTTTTACTTTTTTTAATCCTTAATTTATATAACAAAAATTTCCTCAAAAGCATAATAACAACCTATTTGATTATATATATGTATACACTGTCTCTATACATTTATGTATCGATGAAATGAATGAAAGCAGTGACACAGGGAACAAGAGAGGGATTAGGAGCATTTTGTTACTATAAGTTACTTGTACTACTTGTGAAGTGGTATAGTGTCATTGAAGGCAAATTTGGATTAGTTGTAGTACATAGTACATACTCTAAGGCCAACATTAAAAAAGGTAAAAATAGGTATAATTTATATGGTATTAAGAAGGGAGAAAAAATGAAACTACATAAAATGCTCAGTTAAAACCATTAAAGGCAGACAAAGAGTGAAAGACAAACATGGAAACAAAGAACAGAGCAACAAATTTTTAAAAGTAACGAATGTACTCGATACTAATCCAACCATATCAGTAATCACTTTAAATGTCAGTAGTCTAAACATACCAACTAAAAAACAGACATTGTCAAAGTGGATATTTGAAAAAGGGCTCTAGGGGCTCCTGGGTGGCTTAGTGGGTTAAAGCCTCTGCCTTTGGCTCAGGTCATGATCCCAGGGTCCTGGGATCGAGTTCTGCATAGGGCTTTCTGCTCAGCAGGGAGCCTGCTTCCCTCTCTCTCTCTATGTCTGCCTCTCTGCCTACTTGGGATCTCAGTCTATCAAATATATAAATAAAATCTTTAAATAAATACATAAATAAATAAATACCTAAAATACTTCAAATGAGACACTGAGACACTGTGAGTATAATTTTTATAATAAAATCACCCAAAGCCCTTTTTGTGTGATCCAGAACCCTACTTGGAAGAAAATTCTTGGCCTTAAAGTAAAAATTACAGAATAAATTCTGTAATCCTACATATTAAGTTCAGATCAAATCAAATATTTAAGCTCTAAATATGTTTTTTTTTAATTTTTATTTTGAGCTTTTTTTAAAGCATTCAACTGCTCATTCTCACTGTGTCAGATAGATTTTTATACTGTAATGCTAATGAAACAGTCACATACTACTCTGCCCCTCCTCCACTTCTTATCCATTACCTTCTCTTATTTTTATATATGTGTACCTCCTAACTTATAATCTCCTTTAAGGAGAGCAACTCTCTTATTCAAATTATGGCCTTCACAGAATTTTGCATTTAGAAGTTGTTCAATGAATGATAAGCAAATAATTGCTTATAAGGTGTCAGTCTCTTGAGCTCAAAAATCAATAAATAAATAACTGTAAACAGCCCTTGTCCAATGCAGGTAAAGATTCTTGGGATGAATTTTTAGTATCAAAATCAGTGAGCATCCAAGGGCTCTCAAATGATGTCATAAGTGCTGGGATAAATGCTAAAAGATACAAGTAATTTGCATTACAGAAGGGATCAATTTATGGTATAAACTTGGTGACTGTAAAATATATAAGTTGACACACAACTTCTTAGGCAGGATATTTGGCTCACTCTGATAAGATTTCAAGGGAGATTTTCCAGCAGAATTAACATATAATCTTATTTGGGGATAAATTATTTAAACATATGTAATATTAGATACAGAGGTACAGGATCAAGACAGAAACAATACATAGAAGAAAGAGAGCCTGAGAGAGAAAGAACAACAACAACAACAAAAGCCAAGTGCTTGCCGTATTCAAACAATGAAAAGGAATTTAATAAAATTATATTGCAGAATATTTATCAAAATGGCATTAAAAGCTCCATACCATGAATCACATGATTTGGAGTTTTTAAATTATCTTGAAAGACAAAAATTCTTCTAGAGGTTTCAGTGAAAGAATACGATGATAAGATTTTTGTTTGAGAAAGACTACTTTATTTAGTAATTATAGGCTCTGAGATTATGGGTGTTACAATGATATGTTATCACACCCAAACCAGCTTTGATGGTCTGGGTTAAACACCCTTCATTATGGTTTTTTTTTTTGTGTGTGTATGTGTTTTATGATGAAGCCTGTAAAGATAACCCTGAATCTTAGGCCACTGGAAAGTATTTTTTTCTCTAAATTTACAGATAATTCAAAATAAATATTTTTTTTCCTGAAAAATATATATTTTTAAAATTTTGTTTATTTGACAGAGAGAGAGATCACAGTAGGCAGAGAGCCAGGCAGAGAGAGGGGAGTAAGCAGGCTCCCTGCTGAGCAGAGAGCCTGATGCAGGGCTGAATCCCAGAACCCTGAGATCATGACCTGAGCTGAAGGCAGAGGCTTAACCCACTGAGCCACCCAGGAGCCCCCAAAACAAATATTTTAAAGAAAAAAAGGAATCAAGAGAATAAAAACAATGAACAACCTGTTCGATCCATGAACGTATGCAGCAGATATTATTTGAGTGTCTACTGTGTGTTAGGCACTATTATAGATACGAGGATTTAGCAATAACCAAAAGACAAATATTTATGTTTCCACCAAGTTGACCTCAAATTCTCACTTTATCTGGCTGATATGCACCTGTCTGCACAATCTATTTTTACCCAGAAAAATAATCAATATACTTTTCACACAAGGAAAATACAAACAAAAGCTTTACTATATCATGATTCTGTGGTATGAATTAGGAAATTTTATTTAAGCTTATATTTCTGAACATTTTGAGAGATACTAACTGTGCGTTGTTCTGGAAAATCTCTAAAGGATGTTTGCATAGTAAGCAAGTAGCCTCTGAAGATCAAGGTAACAACTTTTCCAAAGAAAAAGACAGGTTTGTGTACAGTCTTTAAAGAAAAGCATGCTTCCTTCCAAAGCAAAGAGCAGAAATCCTAAATGCCCTGTGATAAGAGATGTGGGTGGAGCTTAGTTTTTTGTTAAAACTCAATCTACAGCATATGCAGGTGTCACCTGGCCTTCTTAATACCCTGTGGAACTAGAGTGAGTATTAAACTGCTCTGTCTCTGATCCAGGAGCCTCATGTGGTCTACCATTGTTCAGGAAACCAGAGCAGGTTAAATTGTCAGCTTGCAAGCAGGGTAAACTCTTAGACGTGTTACAATTCTTGACAATAAGTATCTGTTTTTCTGTGGTTCATAATGAATTTTCACCTAGGTCACAGGTCCAAAAGTATCCAGAGGTGATAATACAATGATTTTAAATTTTGGGAATTCATATCAAGAAAATTATATAACTGTACTCAAAGGCAATATATCAGGCCTGAATAAATGGAAAGTTATACCATTCCCATAGAAAGGAAGATTCAACTTTGTAAAGATGTCTGTTGTGTTCAAATTAACCTTTCAATTAATTGCATACTGATTAATCTAATAACCTATTTTATGGAATTCCTATCAGAGGTTGGTAGAATTTGAGAAAGCAGAAGTACAATTTAGATGGACAACGATACATCAATGTTTACATTCTCTATAGTTAATTTTACATGAAAAATGTTTCACATGAAACATATACTGCTTTCTCTAACTTTAAAAATAAGCTAGGGGCGCCTGGGTGGCTCAGTGGGTTAAAGCCTCTGCCTTCGGCTCAGGTCATGATCCCAGGGTCCTGGGATCGAGCCCCACGTCTGGCTCTCTGCTCAGCGGGGAACCTGCTTCCTCCTCTCTCTCTCTCTCTCTGCCTGCCTTTCTGCCTACTTGTGATCTGTCAAATGAATAAATAAAATCTTTAAAATAAAAAATAAAAAAATAAGCTAAATGTTTAGAAATGATTTAATACTATTATAAGTAGTAATGATGATTAAAAAATTAAGTATTCCTTGGTATAAAATTAGAACCTGGGGTGAATTATATAGTCAGACTTTCCTTTACATTTTGAAAATGTTGGTGAAAATACTTAGGCTAACCATGCACTTTGGTAGAGAACATACATACAGGATTCATACTGAAATGACTGTAGCTGGGTAAAACATCAAAATTTTAAGTTCAGTGGCTAAATTACATCTTTTTTTTTTTTTTTTTTTTTTTTTTTTATTCAAGTAAGGGATGAACGAGCACAGGCAGACAGAGCGGCAGGCAGAGGCAGAGGGAGAAGCAGGCTCCCTGCCAAGCAAGGAGCCCGATGTGGGACTCGATCCCACGACGCCGGGATCATGACCTGAGCCGAGGGCAGCCGCTTAACCAACTGAGCCACTCACGCGTCCCAGCAAGGTGTTTCTTAATAGCTTTTATTCATTTGTGTGAAAAAGAAACAATGTGCATCAAGTTTATCAATGAACTTTTGGAAGGTCTGCTCTTCATTTAGGAGAGTCTGTGACCTTCTGATACATTTGATCACTTTGAAAGTTAATCCAACATAAAATAATGACAAAAGCATTCAAATACATTAGAATTCTTTCTCAAAATTCTGTATTTGAAGACTTCAGAATTCTAAGAGGGAAGCAACTGAATATCTATGTGCAAAAAAAAAAAAAAAAGAATTAAGACATATACCTCTATCCTTTACAAAAATTAACTCTATGTGGATCATAGAATTAGATGTAATATACAAAGCTATAAAATTTCTGGGAGGTAAAATAGTAGAAAACCTATATGACCTTGACATGGTGATGGCTTTTTTTCCCCCAAATATTTTATTAATTTGACAGAGAGAGAGAGAGCACAAGTAGGCAGAGGGGTAGGCAGAGAGAGAGAGAGAAGCTGGCCCCCACTGAGTAGGGGACCCCCAACTCGGGGCTTGATCCAAGGACTCTGGGACCATGACCCAAGCCAAAGGCAGACACCTAATTAACTGAGCCACCCAGGTGCCCTTGTGATGACTTTTTAGATACAATTCAAAAGACATGATCCGTAAAAAATAATAATTGATAATCTGGGCTTCATTAAAATTTTAAAACTTCTGCCTGGCAATAGACAATGCCAAGAGAATTAGAAAACAAGCCAATAAACTGGGAAATATTTGTAAGACAAATTTGTTATGAGACTATTATTCAGAATATGCTAAGAACCCTTAAAACTCAACAATAAGAAAACAACCAACCCAATTAAAAAATGGGCCAAAGACCTTAGCAAACACCCACCAAAGATGATATACAGATGGTAACAAACATATGAAGAGATGCTCTACCTCATATGCCATCAGGGAAATTCAGATTAAAACAATGAGACACCATTACACACCTATTAGAATATCCGAAATCCGTAACATGAAATGCTGGGGAGGATGTTGAGCAATAAGAACTCTCATTCCTTGCTGGAGGGAATACAAAATGGTACAGTCACTTTGAAAAAAACAGCTGGGCAGTTTCTTACCAAACTAAACATGCTTTTACCATATGATTTCAGCAATCATGCTTTTTGGTATTTATACAAGTTTATTTCCACTAAAAACCTGCACACAGATGTTTATAACAGCTTTATTCATAATTGCCAAAACCTGGAAGCATCAGAAATATCTTTCAGTAGGTGAGTGGATAAACTGTGGTACCAACAGACAACAGAATATTATTAAGTGCTGAAAATAAAGGAACTATCAAGCCATGAAGAGATATGGAGGAAATTTAAGTGCATATTACTAAGTGAAAAAAAAAAAAAACCTGTAAAAACTTACTCTGTATGCTTCTTGCCATATGATATTCTAGAATAGCTAAAACTATGGAGGTAATAAAAGGATCAGAGTTTGCTAGGAATGTAAGCAGGGCAAGAGAGGGATGATTAAGTGGAACACAAAGAATTTTTAAGGACATGAAAATTTCTGACACTATAAGGGTGAATACATCATACACATTCATCCAGACCCATGAATGTGTAACACCAGGAATGAACCCTAATGTAAATTGTGGACTTTGGGTGATAATGATGGAAATTTAGAAATTGTAAAAATGGACCCCCCCTTGTAGAGGAAGTTGGTAATGAGGGAGGTATGCACTTGTGGGAGTGGGCTGTGTGTGGGAAATCTCTATACCTTACTCTTAATTTGCTGTGAACCTAAAACTGCTCTGAAAAAAACAGTTCTCTAAAAAATGTTAACATGCAATGAAGCTCTACTTTTAACCCTTCATCCCATTGTTATATTCAGCCTTAGAAGTCTGTAGTCATATATTTATGTTCAGAACATCCAGTCAATTCACTTCTTTTTAATTCACTTAAGACCATTTTTTGTTCTTTATCTTGAAGAAAAGAATTGTATATATTCTTTTAAAAATTATTTTGGTAAATTTCAATGAAAATGTGAAGGTATAAATTTCTCTTTGGTTTTGTATTTATCTTGGGGTATTTTTCTATTTCATAAACTTTCATTTGCCTTTGAAAATATATATACATAAAAACCCCATATTAGATATTTAATTTGTTTCAATTTAGGTCAAGCATTTGATTTTAGTCCTAGATCAAAAGCTCGAGGAACATGATGCAAACACAGGCAGTCCTTAGTAGAGATGTTGATTCTTGCCCAATCTTCTCTGTTTTAATTACAACATCATTTTAAGTGCACATAAAACAACCAGTGATTTCAGAAACCTACTTATAGATATCTAAAAAATGAGATTTTCATCAGCTAATATGATATGTTTGAAGAAATCTTAAAATGGCCTGAATAATAACATGCAAATTCCCTAAGATTATCTTTCTTCAATTGTAAAATTGAACTAGAACATACCTGTGGAATATTTCATTTCAAGCCTTCCTTTCTAGCAACCTCTTGAGGTTAGGCCTTCTCTCATTTTCCTTCCTTCCATCCCACCTGAATCCTATTATCATCTATCCTTGTTTTGCTTTATAACTCTCTGACTTAATTTATACAAAATCAGCTATTTTCTTTTAATAATTTATTTTTTCTCCTTTTTCTGAACTCCAGTTGACTTTAATTATGCTTAAGTATTTGTGAATAAAATAATTTAATCAAACCTTTTATTTAGAATATTTTATCTTGATTCATTCTTAATCAGTTTTAAAAAGAAATTACAAATTACCCTTGGGTTCCTTAGTAAATTGCCATGTTTCTGTCTTCATTAGACTATAATGTCTATTTCTCCAAGCCATAATGGTTATTTTGTATGTGAGGATGAATTATAAATCTGGTGGCACTTGGGGGATTTCCCCACTCTGTAGAATTTAGATTAAACTTTGTTTTGACTCCAACAGTTATTTTAACATAAAACTAACTCAAGCAACTTGATCAAATCATTAGGGCTCTTTACACCTAGTGAAAAGGAAAAACTTAAATAACAATTTTTTTCTTCCATTGACATTATTGAGTGAATATATTTTCTGGATTATACAAATAACTGCCTTGATTTCTTCCTTAAGTTTTTTCGCACATAGAAAAAATATATCAGATATGAGGAAGATTGAAACAGATTAAAAAAATCTCGAAATGTATTTCCTAGATATAGGCATTTCATAAAAAGTGGCTCTTCAGATTAAAGATAAAAGCTGTAGTGACTTACAGAATTAACTCTTATTTGTAAACAAACCTCTGGGTACGTATAAGTACAGAGAAGTAAATTTGTTTATTTGCAAATATAACTTGCCTTGTAAAGTAAAATTAGGATGAATAAAACTGTATTCAAAATTTTAATTTTATGTATTCATATACTAATATGGATAAACATAATGGACTACATATGTCCAAAATAATAGACTGTAATAGATATTCTCCATCTGTATTGACCCTTCCTCTTAATCTTGGTACAAAGCATCCTTCAGGTGGTTGATAAGTTAAATGTTCTTGAATCCAGTGGGACCCACTTAAGTAGATCCATAGTACAAATGACCAAGTGCACATCCTAATTAAGATTTGCAGGCAATTATTGTTGCTTTATATTCTTATTTAATGTCTCTGCGAATATTTGCACTTTGTTGTTTTGTTTGGCAAAAATAAGTTTATAAGCAGAATATGCTTCAATTAAAAGGAAAAAAAAAATCTTGGACTTTCCCACTGCAGATTACACAGGACCTATGACTTGGTCACAAGCAAACACCAGTGACTTGTGATGAAAAATTAAATAGAATGGCAAAGAAAAGGAAGTATCACAATACTTCCGATGTGGTATTATCTTGTGACTCTCTCACTTAAATTTCATATGTCTGTATGTATGTGTCAGGATATAAAATATAGCTCTTCCTGTAGGTTGTAGTCAAAGAATTTGAAAGCCACTGCCTGGAACAGCAGAAAGGCTGAGACTAAAATAAGGGTGATCATGAAAGCATCTGTTGATGCTAGGCCAAACTGACAAGCTTACGTCCTGGTGAGTGGCTTTTATTATCTATAAACCTTCCTAAGTTGAAATTTCTTATGCAGAAGTATCTGTACAGCTCCCCTGAGCCAGCCTCAACCTTTCCAATACATCTCAGTAGAACTGTCATTGCCCTTTGGGATTTCAACGTCTCAATTTAAGACACACAGCAACTTGTTGGGAGTTTGAAGAACATTTGTATGGCATTATTTTTCCATCTTTCCCGTAACATGGATTTCCCTTGTTCCTTTCACTGACTCAGCAATAATGACCACTTCACTTCCTGTTTTCTTCCATCCGGAGGTGAGGCCTGCACGAAACCACTCTCCCATCATTGCCTTTCTGACTTTCAGTCTCTACTTTTAGAGACCGTCCATGTGTCCAACAATATGGTCTCAGAAAATATGCATCAGAGAGGCTGGATGGAAATTTGCTAATCATCCTCTTTTGACCTATTCATTCCTTCATCTGGTAGTATGATGTATTGCTTTTTAAACTACAACTCTAGCCATATCTGGCTGTGATCTTTGTATGTATCTTACAGCAGTTTGATCATTTCACTTGTGATCAGTGGTATTGATGAATAGTAATAATGGGTCCAGTGGAAAGTGCAAAGGGAGTCTTAATGTGTTGATAAAACACCTTCCTTCTTTTATTCTGAAAGCTGAGAGTGAAATTGCTGAAGTTTGGATGAGACAAGGCTCTTGGGAAGTGAGGTAACGAGACACTTCCGCAGCCCCTAGCTGCCTTGATAGGAGATTCTTGGCAAAGGAAGTGACAACATAGTCTTATGATCCCAACACTGGTCTCTCCATCGGTGCCCCATGAACTCCAATACTGAGCTCATGCCCCACTTTGATCTTTAGATAGCATAATAAATCATGGCGAGTAACTGGTCGGGGTGCCCAGCTAGTCTGTCCTAACTTCTCACTCCCTTCCCCTTGCATGTTTTTCTCTATCTTTCACAAGACTCTTTTTCCAAGTGGAACTGCCACTGGCTTAATAAAGAATTTTAATTATATAGGTCATAAATTTTACTTTTAGCAAGTGGCTTTCAACATTTGATAGCTGCATGGGCTTTTCAGACCCATATATCCCCAACCCTATATATAATAATAATTATCATTATTATTATTATTTTTCTTCTTGGGATTACAGAGGCTGAAAATCAGTCTTCCAGTTTTGGGGATACTAAAATTTTTCAGGATGACATCTTACCTTTGGATGCCCTTATTGATAAACATCCAGTGTTGTCTAATCTCAAAAATAGGCTCTTACAAATATTAGTATTTTATTAAATCTAAAAGTAGTCCTAAATATTTCAAACCTTCTTATGCATATCCTTTAATATACAAATAGGTCTGGGATTAAACATTCTCTGTTTCCATTTTCTGAATAAGAAAATATTGAATATCAGACCTATCTATTCTCAGAATTCCTTACCTCGATGCAAAGGTGGAAGAAAAATCCATAGAGACTACATGCTGTGTCAGATTAAATTGAAAAATAATTTAATTAAAATACATCTGTTCTCTTCAGTCTGCCAGAATCTAATCATTTGAAATGGCACTCTTCCAGACAAGAGTGGCCACTGTCCCTAGTTTAGAGATAAGACAAATCTAATATTTCACACATTTCTCTTGTTTAGGGAATCTAATAACTTCTCTTTCAAAACCACATCTAGTGGAATGTTATAATAACCTTTTGAAAGTTGCTTCTTGATTTTCCAGGAAATATTCATACATATATTCATATATATACACATATCACATATGTATATGTAAATATATAAATCCCATATATACATATATATGGCATTTATCCATCACAAAATAATATTAGATCTAAAGTATAAGTTACTTAAAAATATGTAATAAAATTTTTTTAAAATTCCTTTTCTTTTTTAAACCTGATGTAACCTCTTCAGTCTCATAAAATTAATCCAGGCAATTATAAGGACAACGAATCTGTGAATGTAATGTTCTAGAACCCCACTACATAGTCCCAGTTGTTTAAGGGACAGTGAATGATTGGGTATCAATTAGCTGAGCCTCAAAATAATTTTGTGAGAAATGCAGTCAAGGAATTTGTGTCTCATTCTTTCTGACAAATATGAAAACCTTAGGGTTTGTAACCTTACTCTGAAAAGAACATAGGGGAAACTACAAAGCTCACTCTAAGTAGAGCATAACATCATGGTGGGGATCTTTTTAGATCTATAAGGATAATTGGTGGTGCAAATATAAGCTTTGGGGAGTTTTTTGGTTACCGTGTTAATTAAAAGACTGCCTCTCTTCTTGAGATTGCCCCATATTAGCTCACCAGCTCCAGTTATTCCCCAAATCATCTTACAGAAAGATAGTATTTCAACATTTATTATTGATGTAATTCATTTAAGATTTATGATACTTATTAGATGCCAGTCCTTGGTCCATTGCTCTTCTCATGCACCACTCTCTAAGGGCAAGCTCATCCATTCCACTGTCTTAGCAATCACGAACACGCAGATGACCCCTAAACTTTCTTCCCTGGTGCAAGCCGGTCCTCTGAGCTTCGAGACAGACATTTCACCAGCAAATCCCACAGGAATCTCAAATTCAATATATTCAAACCAGGGCTCTGTCTTCTTTCTAAACCTGCTCCTCTTCCAGCATTCTCTTTCTTCTTTAGAAATTACAATCGAGCCCATCATCTGTGCTAGAAAATGGAGGGATTTTTGGATCTTCCTTAGCCTCCATATCCAATAACTGATCAGGCCTCAATATTTCCTAAATCTGGTCTTCCATCTTCATCTCTTTCAGTTATTCAGCAAATGTTTAGAGTGTGCACTATAGGCTAGGCACTCTTCTAAAGCTAAACTGACTTTATACAAAACATTTTTAAAAAATTTTTTGACCTTCTTGAGTTTACATTCTATTTGCAGGAGACAGAAAAAAAGCAATATAAATTGAATACATCTCAGACACTGATACATGCTATAGACTGACAAATAGAATGGGATAATGAAGATCAGAAATGTAAAGATGTGCTTATCAATTGAGGCCCATTGATAGATTAATACTTGAACAAAGACTTGAAGAATATCTAAAGTTAATGAAGGAAATATGGAGAAGAGTATACCATACTAGGAGAGACAACAGCCAAGTATGGTGGTTGGAAGAGTAACAAGGAGACTAAGAAGTCTGGAGACGATAATCTTCATCGAGATCATACTTATTCCCTCCAAGTATGCTTTTCAGTTGTGTCCCTCTCTATCCTTTATTAGCCTTGAGAGTTATCTACAATTCAAATTGCCACGATTCTGCCCTCTTTAAGCCTCTCAATGGCTACTCATAGACCACAAGAAGCAGTTAAACTCTTAACTGGTATATCATGTTTTCCATGATCTGGCTTGTATTTACTTCTATAGGTATATCTCATTCTTACCTATTTCTTTTATGTCCAACAATATCCAACTCTTCGTAGTTTTATAGACACCAGTATCTGCCTCTCTAAGGCTGTGTTGTGGCTTCTGTGGGGATTTCCCATCCCTCTTTCATCTGGCTAACCAATACTCAGTATATTTCATTCCTTATCACCCTCAATACAGATTAATTCAGTGCAGCTCCTTTTTCCTACCTCTACATATCTTTAATATTGCTCTTTTAAGTATGTGATAAATATATTCCTGTATTTAGGACATTTTATTTGGCTCTCAGATCATTAAGTGTAAAGACCGTGGGCCTTGTGCAGAGTAGTTTCCCAGAAATTTATTGGTTGGATACATGCATGTTTATTATCATTTTTAAAGTTCTATAAAATCGAGAGATTTGAGTTGGACTCTAGATGAACCTTCAATTGTTTGTTATTGTTTTAAGATAAAGTTCCAGTTTCTTTGCCTCCCCTGGGCCTCAATATGTTAATCCTATTTGACTTTTCAAATTGTGTGTGTGTAATCATTCATCTATATCTTAATATATAGTATATATATTTTCTATTTATGAATGAAGCCTCTTTTTACTATAACTTCAGTAAGTTGATTGATTGATAAGGTGTTTGTTGTTCCCACAAACACATTGTTTATATTCCAGCCTCCAAAATTCTGCTTTAGGATTCTCCTACCCTCTTTCTGAGAAGAGCTATGCTTTTTCCTCTATGTAAATCGTATCTACCTTGAAAGTACAACTGAAACTTCACTTCTTGACTGAACGATCTTCGCTACTCACACCCTAATGTGTTTACTATTTATCTTGTGTGTTGGCTTCAACTTTGAATTTTAATATATGCGAAATCAAAAATTATGTGTTATATTTATTTTATACTCCATACTGTCATCAGAGTATTTGGTGAAGACTTTGGGATGCCCAATACTAAAATGAACTAAAGAGGTCTCTGAGTTATTTGTATTTGGAGATGGCTAATTAAAGCATAAACAAGTATTTCCCCAAGCCAGTTTGGAATTTACCTCTTATAAGTAGAGTAATGAGCAAAATACTTCATTGAAGATGGTTCTACTTTCAAGATTCTAACCAGAACCTTCAAAATAAAAGCAAGTAAATGAACACATCTTAACGAGGGAAATCAATGAGAAGAAAATGGTCATGTGGTTTTTTGTTTGTTTGATCATGGGAGATGGCTTCATTTCTTCTCTATTTATCCATCTGTTCAGCAACTCTAAGGTTTAGCTCTCTTCTAACTAATTGCAATTGCTTTGTATTGATTGATGGTGATGCAAGCCAAGGGACTAAATAGGAATTTAGTCTTGATTTGAAGCTTTTTATATTTATATTCTTTTCTTTGCTCCTTATCTTTCCTCTGGAAAGTAAAAAGCTCTGTGTGCCCAGATATGCCCTAATTTACTGGAGAATACCAGAGTCTTTGAATTAACAATATATAGAAAAACGATAAATCAGTGGAGTGTTGTAATACATTTCCACCAAGAGGAAAATTATTATATACACTAAACATACAGAGAAAGACACACTGACCTAGAATCCAGTTAGCTAGTTTGCAACTGTCTGCATTCAAGGAGCTACTTCCTCTTGTAACTATTACCAGGGATCTAACTGTATTAGAAGCATTGAGGACAGGGTGCCTGGGTGGCTCAGTGGGTTAAGCCTCTGCCCTCGGGTCAGGTCATGATCTCAAGGATTGGGTCCCACATTGGGCTCTCTGCTTATCAGGGAGCCTGCTTCCCCCTCTCTCTCTCTGCCTGCCTCTCTGCCTATTTGTGATCTCTGTCTGTCAAATGAATAAATAAAATCTTAAAAAAAAAAAAGCAGCAATGAGGACAATAATGAGTAAACTCTTTCCTACAAAGTAAACATTGCCAATATCTGCTTTATTTTGTAGAAGGAAAACCTTAAAATCTGATACTTTCAGATATCAATTGTGTATTTTATGTCCCTTTATCATTTCTTAATCTTTGTAGAGAATTGATCTTAATGACTACAAATTTTTACTGGCTAGTTAATTAACCTTGAAATGCCTCTAAGACCTCATGTTCTCTGTTGTCATTTTAGGTAGATTACAATGAACCCCTCTCAGTAAGCAGCATTATTCACTCAATCTGTTTTAGATCTGAATGTCACCCACAAGATTAGATTTAGAATTAAGCAGTAACCCACATGGTGTGTTTTGGAGCTTTGTCATTTCTCTGCACAATAATGATTAACCTAACACAAATACTGGATACCCGAAAATTTCCAGAGAGAGGTAGCATAGTTCACAAATCAGCATCCAGGCTCTGGAATTAGTGTATGGGTTACACTTCTAGTCTTACACTTTACTATCTTTTTGCCTTGCTTTTCCCATCTGTAAAGAATAACGATGATAGTTACTCCTTAGGATTAAAAATCAAATGAAGCAATATGTGGAACCTACTTATGACTATACCTGATTAATACTAAGTACTTTAAAAATTGAGCTACTGTTACTATCACAAAATGTTCATCATTTTGACTTACTGTGTCTATATCCTGTATCTTGTGAGGATAAAGCCTTAAACTCATCCACACCAAAGTGTTAGCATCTTACTTAATGAAAGAACATATGGACTAGCTTCATAAACTGCAAAGTGCTCTATAAAAATAAAGAAAGGGTGCAACTAGCATGGTAAGGGCAATGAGAGAACAGAGATGGTTTTGGTACAGGAGGGATGGCAGAAAAAGACTGAAGGGAAATTCAGCTATTTCATACTTTCTCTCATGCCTTCTTTTACCCTGTATTAGAAAATATACTCCACATTCATCCTTATGTGGTTATTCAATAAAAGAATGTCTCAAGAGATTACTTACACAGGTTGAATTTGAATAATCCAGGCCAGTGGGCCAGCCTTGTACCCTGGGCCAGAGAACACTTCTGGCCTGGGCACAGCCCATGACAAGTATGCACACATTCTGACCAGCCAGTGAAGTGTGCCTGGGGGAACATGCATGTCTGTGCACCAAGGGGACAGGCATGTGGAAAGTTTTAACATTCTGGGAGCAGACTGTTTGCTATAAACAGAATAAAAGTGAGGTTGTCGCCTTCTTTTTTTTTTCTTTTGTCACCTTCTTTTATTATGCTCCCCAACTCTGCAAAACGGAGGCCAGGCCTGATGTCTACCTTCACATTTGTAGGTGCCTTGCTTTACTGTAAGTATCTCTAGGTAGCTTTAGAGCTATTTGCAAGGTGCAGATCCTGGGGTAGGAGAAGGGTGAGGGACTTGGGTCTATTGCAATTTTAAGTTTTGTGTTTTTTTTATCAATTTTAAGTTTTAATGTAAAAACTACCTCATTTGTATCCTTAGTGTGAAAAAAGCAATTACTTTCATTTAGTTGTATTTTTTGTTTTCTGGGGATTTTTTGTTTGTTTTGTCCCATGCACTGTGAGCTCCCTAAGGATGGTAATCATGTCATAATCATTTCTTTTATTCCTAGTACCTGATACACAATAAGAAACTGGAGAAAAAAAAAAAAGCATGTAATAGCTCCTCAATGATCTTTTTTGGTACATAAATGAATGAAAGAAATCAGCAAAAAGTTGTCTTTTAGACAAGAATAATTTTGGACTTCACAAATACTATAAGGAGATGATTTTCCTTTGAAGAACTATTCAAATATTTTTATAAATGATAAAATATTGAATAAGATGCTATTTTCTAGAGAATGTATTTTGTTATTCACCTGTGTTCCATATTCCAAACATACTGTCAAACTATATAATAAAATATGCATAATGATTATATTAATCTAAAATCTTCTTATGCAAAAGCTGACCAGAAACTCTTTTAATTATACACAATAATATATTTAGTTATATTTTGAGTTCATTAGAATGAATCATTATCACACATTAATATTTATGCACAGCAAATTGAATTATATAGAGAATATATATATGTATTTATACACATATGTGTTGTGTGTGTGTGTGAACACCTGATCTTTCATTGAAATTGAGTTGTCTCACAAGGGAAATTCACTATAAAGTTAGTATCAGTGACACCACAGAAGCTGTTTGTGATGTATTATTCATAAAAAAGTTGAATAGAACTGCAACTTTTTATCTTGTGGAAATGTTATCTAAGTATGTTTTGCTATATAAAAAGACAAGTGTCTTGATGATTTTCTATGCCTGTCACCCTCAGAGCTACTCCGAGAAGCTATTTATATGTTTGGATTGGGAATCATGTCAGTCTTGGAACATATGGTCATCCTCAAAGTCTGTTTAGTGTCTCTAAAAACAGGAATTGTTTGACAATTGAAATTATTTGAATTATAATTTTATCAAAACAAAAAATGTTATGATCACAAAGAAGTGAACATGAATATCAGCATACCTTTAATTAAAAAGAAAAAAAGAAAAGAAGGCTTAGATCCAGCCAAGACACTGTAAGGATCTGGATATTTGATATTCATTTTCCTACTTTACCTTATGCTCATACATTTCTTGCGTTTTCTAGAGGATTTGTAAAAATAAAACATTCCATCTTCTTCTCCCATTATCTAAAGTCCTCCTGACAGTGGAGGACAAAGAGAGAGGGAGAGAGAAAAGAAAAGCAAAGAAAAGAAAGAAAAAAAAATGCCCTTGCCCAGAGACCCAATCTGTATTTTACTATGGATTTTAATCATATTTAATTCCTTCTTACTCTTCTCTATGTACTCTGAATTTAGTATAAGTATTAGGTACTCCTCTTTCATCTAAGTCTAGCTTTTCCTTCCTCCCTCCCTTTTCCCTTGTCCTTCTCCCTTTCTTTCTTCCTTTCTCTCCTGTTTTCCTTCCTTTCTTTCCTGTTTCCACACTGTGTATCACATGCATTTCATTAACAATTTTCAACCCTTAAGCTCAAATTCACAGTTTACACGCAGCTCAAAGCCCTCACTTGACACATTTCCCGCCCTAATGCATGAACTTCCTCTGAAACAAAAGTTTTTCAGTGGTCATCTAAAATGGCATTTCTAAAGATGCCACATTATAAAAATGACCTAGCATCTAGTTAATAACCAGAACTAAAGGGGGGGGGGGACTACTAATAAACTCCCGAGATGATTCCTTTGATAAGAAACTAACCTCTCAGCCGATGCATCTTTCTTCCCATCGCCATTCTGACATGGGGTCATAACAACACCAGCCTCAGCACAGTGATAAATACTTCTTTAAAAAGAAGCCTATTTCACTGTTCAACCACTCTAATTATAGGGAAAAAAATGTCTTCTTACCTTGTTCCTAAACCTATTTCCTATTCTGCAACTTACAGTTTTATCATGGGCACATACTGCTATTATTAAAAAAAAAAAAAAAGGATGAATTATAGAGAAAATCGAAAGTGCTCTAATACATATGATTTGACATGAGCAGGTTTTTGTCAGCAGGAAAGCAATGAAAATGGGATCAAGTCTTCCCAGCAAAGGAAATTAACCAACAGGAGCTTGACAATTGCAGGCTTATTTTAAGGGAGTAGTGATATGTTTTGAAGGTTATTAAGAAGTAACCTCTTATTCATCTGGAAACTTGAATGTTTCTCCTTGAGAAAAATCTTCAGGAAAGTTACAAGTTGTTACCTATAAAGATGAGTTGGTAAAGAGCATTGCTACTACCACATAATTTTAATCAGAAAATTTCAATTCCAACTAAGACATAGTAATTTTGCCAGCTTGGGTAGATGACTTAACCTCTCTGAGAATTAGTTTTGCATGTGTGTTCTATAAGGCACGTCTGATATGATTTAACAAGGATAAAAGGTGTAAATGATAACAAACTATTTAGTACTATAAATATATGAAACATTCAGAAATGTCATTAAACAGGCTGGTGACATTTGTCCCTGGTAGAAATTCTATTGTCAATTAATTGAAAAGAAAACAGAGCTCAACAGTTGATTGGCATACATGTATCTAAAGTTAAATGTTTCCAGAATTCATGCCTAGGGCTTTTGAAATACTATTATATCATGAGCAGATTTCTCTTTCGGTCCTTATTATGTTTCATGTATTTATTGGAATAGGAGAACAGAGAAAAGGAAACCAGAGTGAGAAAAGCCTATATCTTAAAACCGAAGTCAGACATCACTTCTTTATAATGGCCAGGCAAGACAGTGGAACTATAGAGAAAATTAAAGGTTTTTTAATTTAAAAGACAATGGAGGAAACTGAATGATCACATATGCATTTTTATTTAAAGATAATGTCTTAAAATATAAATAACCTGAACACTAAGGTAAGGTCAAAGGATACAAAAATCTAGATGGGTTTATATTTTAAGTTCATTATGTCAAATAGCCATCCAAAAAAATAATGAGGAAAAAATAGATTAGATTAAATTTCTAATTTAACATTAGGAAAAATATGACATTAGAATTTTTAAAATGTTATTTCATTACTATTGTTCCAGAAAAAAATATTTTTATTTCACATCTAATACCAACATTTTACATTTAGCAAAACAAAGACAAAATTGATGGTCGTTTGAATCTATTTTGGCTTTTAAGTAATTTTAACATAGATAAAACAGACATCTGAAGTCTAAATTATCTATCTCATTTTAGGCATGGTATTTAATATTGGTGAGGAGGGTGCAAAAATATGAAGAAACTCAAATTAATTTTCTGAGCATTTTTTGTATTCAAGGTGCCAGAGAAGGAAGAGGAGGAATTCAAAATTTAATGTAGTTACTCAAAAAATATTTAATGAGTTCCTCAAACATTCCAGGAAAGACTGATCTATAGAAGAATGTCTACATAAGTGTTCTAAAAAAAGATATGAAAAGGGGCAACTGGGTGGCTCAGTCGGTGAAGCATTGGACTCTAGGTTTTGGCTCTGGTCATAATCTCAGCACCAAATCTGCTTAAGATTCTTGCCCACTCCCTCTTCCTACCCCTTCTCCTCTCTCATCTGTCTCTCTCTTTCTCTCTAAAACAAATAAATAAATAATAAATAAATAAAATATTTAAAAAAAGAGAGAGATGAACGAAGTACTTCTGTAAGAGAACAAAATCAGATTAATTTCAGCTATAAATCCCTGAAAAGATTTTGGGAGGGAGAGACTCATGAATGCATCAATAAATATCTGGGCAACTCAACAAAACCACACTCAACTGAGCATGTAAATAAAGAAAATTAATGAGTTCACAGGGATACACTTTGGAGATGTTTTTCTGTAGTTAATTTCTGAATCCATATGAATAATATAATTGACCCTTTCCAATTCTAGCTTACTAGGAATTCATTTCACAGCAATTTTGTATGTTTCAAAACTATTTCACCTTTTTGTTTAGAATGTGTAAGGTAAATGAAATTTTTGCTAGGAAATTTTTGTGGAGATGGTGGTACTTTTCTTGCTTATGAAATTAACAAATTTGCATAATTTTGTTTGACTTAGCTTTTCTTTTTCTCAGTTGTCCACAAATACCTTTACAAACATAAATATCAAATTTTATTTAGTTATATGTTGTCCTGAATAAATAAAATGATATCTTAAAAACTCAGGCAGTTATTTTAAGATTTCATTCTTCATTATGGTAATTGAAGCCATTTACCAACAAATTGGCCTCTTTGTTCTATGAGAATGATCTGGATTTACAGATATTGGAAGATTTGTACTTATAATTAATTTAGTCATTCAAATTTTAATCCCATGAAATAACCTAAGGGTGTTTTTAGTTTCACCCACCTTTAGTTATAATAAAAATACAGCTACTCTCATGCACGGAAAATTGACAAAGATAAGATTTCATTGCTATTCTTGTCACTAAGCAAATGTATTTTTTCTGAATGAACTCTGCCAACTACCAACCTATATTTAGATAATTTTGTCAATCCAGTTTTTTACCTGTTATAAAAATTACAATGGATACTTCTCATTTATATTTCAACATGTCACCTTTTAAATTGATTGTGTCATTTTTTTTTCTTCTGAAGCATTCTCTGGTGACATTTCGCTGCTTCAGACACTTAAAAATCTCTGTTTCTTTGTTCTTGTCTTCATGTTTCATATGGCTCAAATGTTACAACCTTAGATCTGAAAGCTAATTTCTGAAAAAGGGATTTACTTTATATATGGTAATTTTAAAACCCAATTTCTACATGAACATTTACTGAGCACTTACTATATGCAGTATACTTTCAACATCTCTTGTCTCATTGTACTTTTCAGAAAATCATTGTCATTTTTCTTTCCAAATTTTTTAATTATTCCTACAGCTGCTTTATTAAATGGCAGGTCATAAAGAATTAATAGAAAGTATGAGATGAAAAGCACAGTGAGTACAAAGAGCAAAGTTATGTTTGATGTTTTCCATTTTGAAATTTGCTACAGGCAGTCTGTTACTGTGTTCAGTAATTCTTTCCTTCTCAAGTGTCACCTCAGTGAGGGGTCTGTGTGGCTCAGTTAGTTGAGCCTCTGACTCTTGGTTTCAGCTCTGGTCAGCATCTCAGGGTCATGAGATCTAGCCCCGTATCAGGAGTGCAATCTACTTGAGATTCTTTCCCTATCTCCTTCCTCCTTCCCCTGTTCACAAATACTCACTCTCTCTTTAAAGATTTTAAATAAAATCATTAAAAAAATAAAATGTCTCTCAGATTTACTTTCTTCTCAATTATCATTACTAAGACTAAAGCCCAGCCTTCCATCACTTCATGTGTAGAATACTATAACAGCTCTTTAACTGATTAGCCCAACCCTACTCCTTCCTTCTCTAATCCATCCTTCCATTGCAGTAATCTTTCTGAAATACTGCTATCCTATGTCACTCTTCTGCTCAGAAAATCCCTGTACTCTGTTGACTTCTGCATATAAACCAAATTCTCCTACCTGGCATGAGAGGTCACCCATAATTTTGTGCCATTCTACTAGTAACTTTATTTCCTACTTGTTCCCAGTCCACATACTTTGCCTCTGTCACCCTGGTCAACTGACTTCTATCCCAACATGCTCTGCTTCCGGCAAAGTCCATGCTTTACAAGTATGATGACCTTTCTTAGAATGGCCCTTCTCCCTTGCCCCTGTCTAATCGCTGACCTTTCTGGAAAGCCAAAATTGAACCCCACTAACAGTTCTAGCACATTCTAATGTTCTTTCATTTTCTGGATACCAAAAACATTTATAATTAGAAAGTCATGGTTATTCAATTTCTCATGAAAGGGGCACTGGAATTAATTCAGACAACCTGGACACTTGTTCTCTGTTGAGTGTTGAAACCATTTCTACCTCCCTTCACTCACTGTATCTTCTACTGGTTTCATAGTAATCATAGCATCACAGTGATGGATTATGTTTCCTTTCTCTGTGCTGCTCTGGAAGCACTGGGGAAACAAACAACTCATTTTTGCTTCCCAGTCCCAGACCTGGCATCACACCTGACATACAGTGGCTTCTCAGTGCATGTTTAAAGATGGAATGTCTGCCATGAAAACCTTCTGATCCAGGGATGATCTGTAAAATTGAAATAATAATACCTGCCTTGCCCAGCTCACAGGATATTATTGAGTAGAGGAAAAGGTGGTAAAATATTTTGTAATTTTAAGCAGAATAGAAATATTATATGGCAATATGCTTCTCTCTATAAATAGAGTAATGCTTTCTTGTCCTTTTTTTGACATGTATTTACTTTTATTTTTTTTCCCTTTTTAAAAAAATTAACATGTAAAGCATTATTCATTTCAGGGGTACAGGTCTGTGATTCATCAGTTTTATATGTCTTATATAGACTTATTCATCAGTCTTATATAATACCCAGTGCTCATTACAACAGATGCCCTCCCCAATGCCCAGTGCTTTCTTAACCAAACTCTTTGAGTTTAAAAACTATCCTACTTAGGGTGTTATGAGTATCCTTGATACCCATGAGCACACTCAACTGCTGCTGGCTTATGACATAATCTTAATAAAATTTACACAGATTTGTTGATCATTTGTAAATAATTTAATATTAAAAGTCATTTGTTTTTATATTGTTAGAACATCTAATGTTTGCCTCCTATAATTCATGGTGCCTAAAATGATAAAATATTTTTAATTCCAATTCTGAACAAGCTATTTCAATAATTAGTTTTTACATATTACATCCTCTAGACATAAAAATAAATCAAGGTAAAATTTGTAACAGGAAATCATTAAATTCATCACCTTCTAAGAGAGCAAATAAAATCAGCAGAGATTTCCTGTTTGGTATAGCAGTTGGTGGGAAATATTACCTTGAGAATAGGAAGTAGTAATGACATACAGAAAGTAGTAATGACATATATTTTTACAAATAAGCATGCCTTAGACACAAAGATTCTTTCTTTTGCCTTTTTTTTTTTTCTAAGTGGATTTAATTATATGAGGCAATAGCAGTTCAATTCCCCATTCTGTAAATAGGTCTTATGCGAGTGAACAAGCCAAGAAAACAGATTTATCAACTTTGGATGATGTTATGGGCTCTGACGAGCTCTAATCTTAAGGGACTTTGGAAGGTGCTTAGGACTAGATGAGGTCGTGAGGGTGAGACCCCAATGGTAAAAGTAGTGTTTTGCTTTGTTTCTAAGAAGAGTAAAAGAGAACTCATTCTCTGTCTCTGTCTCCCTGTCTCTCTCTCCCTCACCACCATGTGAGGACACAGCAATCCTCCATCCCAACTGGGATGAATGTTAGAAAAGCCAGCTCTCCCACAGTCCATTCTTTCTATCTTCATTTTGTCAGTGGAAACCCTATTTAAGTATTTCACAGGCCCTCTTACAGCTAGTCGCATCCGGGAACTAATTTCATGCTCGTGATATATTAATGGAAGTGATATTTGCTACTTCACAGTCATTTCTCTGTCTCTAAAGGTGTTTGCCCTGGCCATCTCTCCTGCTTGGTGTTCTGGCTTGGACTTGGTGCTGTCTGGAGGAAACTTGGAAGCCATATGCTGAGGATAACAGAACCACCCACAGTCCTGACTCCTTCTCTCAGAAGTTCCATGAGAGGGAAATACATTTTCCTTATATTCATGGCTCTCTTCCTCACTGAAATTTAGCCTCTTCTAACCAAGTTGACTCCTAAAAACCAAACCCTACTGCTACATTTCCTTAAAGCAAAAGACGTTAGTTTGGGCATAGGGTAGGCAATTCACCCAATTTGTAGTCAGTATGTAAAATCAATATCACATCTTTTGCCACATCATCCAGTGTGGGGAATTACATGAGTATTCTGAACCATTAAAACAGAGCATGGGTAGTTAATGTCATGGCTTTCCTTGTCCAACACAGCTAACATTATACCTCTTTTATTCATTTTTTCTTATAAGCACATGGTGTTAAGTGCCAAATGGAATTGCACAGTATAGATAGATTAGCTTGGATTAGGATAGACTAGCTTTAATTCCTCTGAGAACCAATCTATTTTCAATAGTGACCAACATCATGAAGGCTTTTCTGAATAATTCAAAATAGAGTGTATTCATTCAGTAAAGTGTGAGTTATATGTATTATTTACTCTGTAGAAACTGACAACCCACTGTATATCCCTTTGTGTATCAAAATTATAATGTAGAAAAATTCCATAATAAACAGTCAGAAGACAAGGAAAAAGAGGAGTCCCGAGCTTTGCATTTAGCTGACTTTTTATGCATATCTAGTTCAACTCTCTTCATAGGATGAAAACCTGCTGTGGCCATTGATTATCCTTATTGTCTCCTTTTCTCTTTTCCTCCCAATTAATGTTGTCCTTCAAGAACTTTCTACTTGTTGGTTTTCCAACAGTCTACTAAGGTGCATTTTTCTTTGCAGTAATTAATATGGTTAATACAACAGAGTGAATATAGAAGCAATTTACCACCCCATCCCCCTTTCAAGCTCCTATCAAAGTGTATCATACCCGTTTCAGAAGATGGCAGTGTGTGTGAAGACCATTTACATACTTAGGTCTATGCAATCTACTCAGAAGATTTTATAGGTCTAGATACAGATATAAAACTATGCACATACATATATATGTATATATATGTAAATAGAAGAAGAAAAATGGGCATAAAAATGTATATGTACTACTTCCTTTTACTTTAATGTACCACTAAGGACTAGAGATGTCCAACATTTCAGATATTTTCATGACTGTTGTCAATAAAGTAATAGTTCACCTGACAAAATCCCATATACTTAATTATGTGTAGGAATATGTTACATGGATATTTTCTATTCATATAATACTTATTCTAAGTCAGCATATTTACTTAATTAGATATCTCATTCCTCAAACATTCTGGATCAATAAGAGGTTACACTTTTGCTCACTATGGGTCTTCAATCAATATTATTGATTTTGAACATTAAAATTTCTCTCTCTGATATAACTAGCTTACTTTTCACCCCTTCTCTGCCTTCACTAACAACTCACTTAAACTTTGTTCTCTCTGTGAGTTCTAATCACTTAAATCACTTTATATTCCTAGTTCGTCAACCTCTATCTGACTTCACTTTTCTCCCTTAGATTGTGAGACCATATTGAGCCTCTTTAATGGTCTTCTCAGTAATACTATAAAGTACCTCATCCATTTGACTTTTGCCACCTGTATTCTAATAAATTCCAATGCTGAGTAGTCCTTATGGTCTTTTTTCACTGCATTCAGACTCTGTTAGCATTGCTGCAGAAAGTAAGTGGTGCTAATTCCACTATAGATTCACACTGCACAATCTTACTTCTCTCACTACTGCTCAGAAATGGTTGTCTCCTGAGTCAATATTGCATCACCCTGAAAAGGGATTTCAACCCTATCTTTATATTGTAATATATTTCCCCCTTCTCAGGTTAGACCTCATCTCCCACTGAACTATGGATAGGAATGCCATCTCCAATAGTCCATGTAGACTCTCCTCTATATAAAGACTTCAAATCTGTGTCTGATACCTTCTTCAGTATTGTCCGAAAGAAAAGAAGAAAACAGCCATAATTTCTCTATTTTTTAGTGTTAAACCATCTACCTAAACTTTGTTAGCCTTTTCTTCTTTTCTTGAAAGCTCACTCCACTAACTCACCATTTTCTAGGCTTTCCCCTTTCTTCTTACTTTTGCTCTGCCTACTAATAGACTCAAATTTTTCCTTCTCTTGAAAAAGCCTTTCCTCACTGCCAATCTCTCAAGCATTACTTTGTCTTATGCTCTTGCTACCAAATCTTTTGAAAGAGTAGCTGTAGTATTTTCCATACAATCTCATCATTCTTTCACTTCTTGCTGAATGGCAAGTAGGTCAAGTAAACATTTGACCATCAGTATATAAGTTTTCGCCAGTCTTTATGTTCATTGATTTCTCTTTGACATTAGATCATGGTAACCATTCTTTGTTCCTTAACCCGTATTCACTCTTGCTTCTGTGTCATATTTTTAATTCTTTGACATCCTACTAACAATTTCTATAGGAAAACAGGACCCATTATTTATTGAGTAAATGATACTTATTTTATATGTATAAGCTACTTTGCTTAGATACAGTAATGTGTAATTTAACAACCATTATCCTCACTTGGTTCCCAATCATAACCATTCTCCAAGAGTCTGTACTTATCTCTTATTTCTGTTATTTGTGACTGCCACTATGTGAGTAGATTTTATTTTGTCATAAGCCCAAAGACCTATTTCTTAGCTGAGAAACTCCTATCCATCTACTTGCTCATTACCTTTACTTAAATATTCTGAAATGAGCATATGCTAACCCTTCAGTAGTACATGCTCTCAGTCAAAATTGCTTTTCCTTCTTTTATTTTTAAATTGAGATATAATTGACATGCAACATTATGTAAGTTTAAGATATGCAGTGTATTAATTTGATACATTTATATATTGCAATATAATTGCCACTGTTGTGTTAGCTAACATCTCTATCACCTCACATAATTATTACTTATTTTTTATAGTGAGCAATTAAGATCTAGTCTTTTAGCAACTTTGAAGTTTATAATACAATATTGACTATAATCACTATGTTGTACATTAGAACTTCAGGGCTTATTTATCTACTAGATGCAAGTTGGTAACCTTAAACAACATCTCCCCAATTTCCCCACCCCCTAGACCCTGGCAACCACAGTTCTGTTCTTTGTTTTATGAATCTGGCCTTTTTAGATATACATGAGATCATACAGTGTTTGTCTTTCCCTATCTTACTTACCTAGTTAGCATAATGCCCTCATCTTCCTGATTTCAAGCTATATTACAAAACCATTGTAATCAAAACAGTACAATATCAGCATGAAAACAGACATAAGGATGAATGGAACAGTAGAGAGAGGCCAGAAGTGAACCCAGACATATATGGTCAATTAATTTACAAAAAAAGAGCCAAGAAAAATAGAGAAAAGACAGTCCTTTCAGTAAATGGTGTTAAGAAAACTGAATAGCCACATGGAAAGAATGAAGTTGGACCACTATCTTACATAATACATAAACAATTAACTAAAATGGGTTAAAGACTTGAACATAAGACCTGAAGCGATAAAACTCCTAGGAAAAAAGCATGAGTGATAAGCTCTTTGACATGGGTGTTGGTGATGACTTTGAATTTGACACCAGAAGGAAAGGTAACAGGGCAAAAATCAAGAAGTGGGATTACCTCAAACTAAAAAGCTTCTGCAAAAAATAAATAAATAAATAATTTAAAAAATTAGAAAATAAATAAAAATAAAATGCTTCTGCACAGCAAAGGCAACAATACACAAAATGAAAAGGCAACCTACTGAATGGGAGGAAATATTTGCAAATCATATAAATGTTAGGGGTAATAGCCCAAATATACATATGTATATGTATATATACATATATATGTATGCATATGTGTATACATATGTATATATGTTTATATACGTATATGTGTATATATACACACACATATATATACACACCCACATACCTCATGCAACTCAATTACAAAAACAAACAAAAAAGCTATTCAATTTAAAAAATGGGCAGATGATCTGAATAGATATTCTTCCAAAGAAGACATACATACGGGCAACAGGTATATGAAAAGTTATTCAACATCACTAATCATCAGGAAATACAAATCAAAACCCTAATGAGATATCATCTCACACCTGTTAGCATTGCTACTATTAAAAAGACCAGAGTAACAAATGATGGTGAGGATATGAAGAAAAGGGAACCCTGATGCACAGTTGGTGGGAATATAAATTGGTACAGCCACTATCGAAAATGGTATGGGTGTTCCTCAAAATATTAATTTATTTGACAGAGATCACAAGTAGGCAGAGAGGCAGGCAGAGAGAGAGAGAGAGAGAGAGAGGAGGAAGCAGGCTCCCCGCTGAGCAGAGAGCCTGATGCTGGGCTTGATCCCAGGACCCTGGGATCATGACCTGAGCTGAAGGCAGAGGCTTTAATCCACTGAGCCACCCAGGTGCCCCTGTTCCTCAAAATATTAAAAATAAAACTGCCATATGATCCTGCAATTATACTTCTGAATATTTATTTAAAGAAAATAAAAACACTCACAAAGATACAGTCACCCTCTTGTTCATTTCAGCATTATTTAAAATAGCCACGATACAGAAAAAAGCTAAGTGTCCATCATGAATGAATGAATGAAAAACATATGATTATATATAAAGGAATATTATATTAATACATATAATATTATACATGTTATATATTGGAATGTTACTCTGCCATTAAAAAAGAATGAAATCTTGTCATTTGTAACAAAATGGATTGACCTTCAGGACATAGGCTAGGTGAAATAATTCAGACAGAAGATGGGGTAGAAGCAGGGTGAAATGTGTGAAGGGAATCAACACTTACAAACTTCCAGTTATTAAAAAAATAAGCATGGGATGTAGTGTACAGCATGAAGACTAAATAATACTGTATTGCAGATTTGAAGGTGGCTGAGACAGTGGATCTTAGAAGTGCTCATCACAAGCAAAAGAATTTTTAACTACATATGGTGGGAAATGTTACCTAGACTTATTTTGGTAATCATTTTGCAATCATTATGTTGTACAACCTAAACTAACATAATGTTCTGTGTCAGTTATACCTCAATTAAAAAAAAAAAAAAAGAAACAGAAAAAAAAGAACGAAGAGTTCTTTCTTCTTTCTGTAAACATCTATGTTAGATTTTTGGTAATATTTCTGCCTTATAATGATGCTTGTTTTATCTAGGTCTCCCTTGCTGTATCTTAATCTCTTTGAGTTTAAAATCTTGCCTCCTCATCATAGTATCTTGTGCTGTTCCTAAAATCACTTATGTAATCAGCATTTTCTTCCTACTTAAGCCTATATGTAAGTCAAATGAAGAAAGGAATGATAAATACTTCAAGTTTTTTGAAAATTGTTTTGAATGACCATCTCATAATATATTCATATGCTTCTTTGTTTCACCCTATTTGGTGGCTTTTTTTTTTAAAGATTTTATTTATTTATCTGACAGACAGAGATCACAAGTAGGCAGAGAGGCAGAGAGAGAGAGGAGGAAGCAGGCTGTCCACAGAGCAGAGAGCCCGATGCGGGGCTCGATCCCATGATCCTGGGATCATGATCCGAGCCAAAGGCAGCGGCTTTAACCCACTGCACCACCCAGGCGCCTCTATTTGGTGGCTTTTATCAAGAATAATATCTGGGGTGCCTGGTAGCTCAGTGGGTTAAGCAGCTATCTTTGGCTCAGGTCATGATCTCCAGTCCTGGGATTGAGTCCCACATCGGGCTCCCTGTTCATTGGGAAGACTGCTTCTCCCTCTAACCTGCTACTCCCCCTGCTTGTGCTCTCTTTCTCTCTCTCTGTGTCAAATAAATAAATAAAATCTTTTTTAAAAAATCAAGAATAATAATTTCACCAAAATATAAATGAAATAAAGTAAAATAAAATAAAAATGTGGTATAATCAATGTGTAAATTAACTAGATGGCAGGAATTTTTTCATGTATATGTAATATACATGAATATATTGCCATGATATATACTTAAAATATCTTACAATATATTTGGGAATTACACCTCAATCAAGCTGAAATTTACAAAAAAAGAAATTAAAAAAGAATAATAATAAATATTCTCTGCTCCCATTCCGTTATATTTTTCAGTTAATGCACAATTTTATAATTTTATTTGCTTCAGTAAATCTTTTCCAAAATGAGAAATATTTATAAGGCTTCTGCAATTTCTTGATTCAGTTACATTGTTTATGTGTCCTAAGGCATCTATGCTTTTTGATTCCAAACTATGTAGTGCCTTCTGGGTGAGTTTTCATGAAAAATTCAGGAAGCTGCATTTGTGCTTCCTCCTTGTAATGTAACTGTTTTTCAGATATTTCCCTTTTATTTGTAAGAAACTCTGAATTGTAACTTTTTTTTAATATTTTATTTATTTATTTGACAGAGAGATCACAAGTAGGCAGAGAGGCAGGCAGAGAGAGAGGGGGAAGCAGGCTCCCCACTGAGCAGAGAGCCTGAGGCAGGACTCAATTCCAGGACTCTGGAATCATGACCCAAGCGGAAGGCAGAGGCTTTAACCCACTGAGCTACCCAGGCGCCCCTGTAACGTAACTTTTGATTTAAATAATAAATATATACAGAGAGAGGAAGATGATATTATCATTTTCTTCCTCAGGAAAAAATACGAGTATGAATAATTAAAGATGAATCTCTGTTAATAGCAAATAATAGCCCCCCTTATTCAGCTGGTGGATAAAGTAAATCCACCTACCCTTACTATACAGTATCTCCCAAGATGAGTGTCCATTACCACTTCTCAAGGCTACCACATAACCTCCTGTTAAAACCATTTTCCTGAGCCTCCAACCCTGGTGTGGGCCTTGCTCGGGGTCTTTTGTCTTCTTTCTTATTTAAAGGAAGTCTGTTCACAAGGAGATTGGAAGCCAAAGGATTTGGTTTCCACCCTGCACAACTCCTGCAGACATGTGATGAACTGAAAGCTGACCTTCCATCTAGGACAGCATTCTCTTAGTGAGACCGTCTACTTCTCAGTGTCAAGGAATGGCTTTAAAGGTTTTCTGGGCTAATAGATTAAATTACTCTTTAAGGCCAAAAGGCTGCAGTATGAGATTATACCTGATGAAAGGAAGAAATAAATTATTAAGAGGATATGAAGGTAATAAATCTTCCTTTATAAGTAACACATGAAGTGCTGTTTATGGCTGAGACTGAAATATTAATACCAAGTTTTCTCAAAAGGGCACCTGCACTTAACCCAGAATTCTCCATAATGCTAGACACATGGCACTTAATATTTTTGCTCTAATATTGGATATTCAGGTGAAATGTTCCTCATGGTACAACCTCTTGGAATTTTTTGTCAGGTACTTAATAACTTCAGTGGATATAAGAAAAATAATTGGGTGGTACTCAAGAGTTTTAAAGGCATTTCTTCAAAGTGCGTGCTGAACTACATGAAACCTGCAGTATCTTAAAAAAACCATTTCTATAGAATTTTGCTTGATTTTGAAGAAATAAATAAGGAAAATCATGTCAGTGAGATACCCAAGAACAAGATGGATCAGAGTATTTCTAGCCCCTCACCTGAAATATAATGGGAATGACTAGTAATTTTTGAATAAGCTATAAAATCAATTCACAATCAACATTTAAAGTATCAAAACTATATACTGGGTATTACCACAATATCACCTAAACTGATTTACATGTCTAAGCACCGGTTAAGCTTTCAGTAAAAGACTTTATCAGTGTTCCTCTGATAAAGTTGGAGAAATACTTTCTGGATTTCTATGTTGCAGGGCAGTCACAAGAAGTATGACTTCTTTAAGGTACAAAGAACATTCTTCAGCATCAGACTGCAACTTTCCACTTTATTTTTAAGATGAGCATACTGATAACAATGTGAAATAGAAATAGTTGACCACTGGCCGATTAGACTTAGAGAGACTCTAAGAACAGAGAGGATACTGCTCTATACCCAAAATTTGAATCAAGATAAACCACTCTGTAAAACAAAGGTAATATATTTAATCAGTTGTATATTTCTAATTTTTCTCATAATGACTATGTTAGTGACATCAAATATCAAGTTATTCCTCATATCTATAATTTATATCTGTATTTATCTACCTCTGTACCTATCTATGTATTTATAATTGTCTCTCTATTGCTTTGTTGGGCCTCTCAGCATGTACTTATTTGAATAATATGGCACTGACATACAAAATAAAATAACTAATTCTTACTTAGATATGCATGTTATGTTCTTCCAAGAAGAACATACTTCTTGTTTTTGTCTCTGTGACATAATCTTAATAAAATTTTCACAGATTTGTTGATCATTTGCAAATGATTTAATGTTAAAAATTAGTTGTTTTTATATTATTAGTACATCTAATGTTGGTCTCCTATAATTCATGGTGCCTAACTGGTAGTATCAAGAAGAAAAAAGGAGTGCATAATCTACTTTTAGTCAAAAAGTCAAATAATTTCTTAACAACAAAAAAGAAAATTAAACATAAAAGCAATCTTTCAGAGTTTTTAAACAGTAAGTATGTGTTATTTAAAATTCTAAATCATGCATTGATTGGCAAGAGATCTTGCAATATTTTTGAAGAAAAGAATTTCTACTCACATGAAAAATTACAATGACTCAGAATCTATCAGTTAAATTTTTTTATTTCTTTATGTTTACTTATAATTTAAATATATTGTATATTATAAAAAATGTTTCTCCAATCAAAAAAGGGCCCATTTCTTCCTCTTGCACATTATAAAATAAACTCACATATGAAACCAGTTGTAATAATTGTTAAAAATCTACATTAAATAAATAAAATTTAGAGTCAATAATACTAGGCATACTAAGGATGAAAATATAGTTTAAATTAAACTTATTCTGAGTGGTATAGATTTTTCTTTCTTCTTC
>RCUC01114313.1:0-10973 GCA_003697995.1 Taxidea taxus jeffersonii | reverse complement strand
GGCATCGAGCCCAGTCTGTCTGTGTGCTATAATGGGGGCTCAGGGACAGGTGGCTTCGAGAGCTCCGAGAAGGCTCCTGCCCACCTCACTACTGCTGATGGCCTTCTGGAAAAGCAGACTCCTGAGTAAGAATTTGCTCAGTGGAGAAGAGGGAAAAGAGAACCGCAGTTAGAGAAAACAGCTGGTCCAAAAGTCTGGAAGCTCAGGGACCTGGTATGGTATAGAGAAGAGAGATGAGGCTCAGGATTGATGCTAGCCAAGGCTTGGGAGGCCTCTAAAGCCAGGCTGAGGGCCTGTGTGTTCTTCCTGGGAGTGGGGGGGGGGGGCACTGGGGAGCCATGGGAGGAGGTCTTTGAGCCCTGGAGAGGGAGGGTCAGTCCTCTGTGAGAAAAAATCAGTGATACGGGGGTGCCTGGCTGGCCAAGTCCGAAGAGCATGCAACCCATAATCTCGGGGTTATGAATTCGAGTCCCACATGGGGTGTAGATACTACCTAAATAAATGAAACACTTAAAAGAAGTTCACCGGGAGAGCCAGGAGAGGGCTGTGGAGTTAGCCTGGAGATCAGGAAACGCCTCAGAGAGAGTGACATTCAAGGTAGGTCTTGAAGGACAGATGAAGGATTTGGTCCCCCAAGGGGCTGGCACTCCATCCAGGGGAGCTGGGCATCAATGGGACTGCTGTGGCTAGAGCAGAGGGAGGGTGAACTCTGGGATCTGTGAGGGGTACACTGAAGGGGGAGGGAGAGCCTGGGAGGGATAGGCTTGGGGGGGGCAGGATGAGTTTTGAGCTGGGGCCCCAGTTATGGGGACAGAAAAAGAGTCCGGAAAATGCCACCTACACCCAGAAAGCCTTACTCTTAACCCCCGTGCAAAAAATTTTTTCTCACCCGTTTCTGAATGCCCCGTCTCTCTATTTTGGCTTAATTCACTCACTTATTTGTTTATTCAACATATACTCCTGGGGCGCCTGGGTGTCTCAGTTGGTTAAGGGTCTGACTCCTGAGCTCAGCTCAGGTGTTGATCTCAGGCTCTTGAGTTGGATCTCCACACTGGGCCCCATGGTGGGCATGGAGCCTACTTAAAACAACAACAACAATAACAACAACCAAAACAAACAAAAGAAAGCAAACGCAAAAAACATCCTCTCCTGAGGTCTCCCTGGAAAATTCTGGAATGGAGATCTGAGTCAGACCTGGGCCTGGGACTTGCCCTGCAGGGGCTCCCCATCTGGGAGGGTGTGCTAGGGGACAGACTTATGTCCGGTCACATCTGGTGTGGTATGTAATAAGGGAGGCGGCAGGGGACCTCACCTCTTAGATCAGAGAAGACTTCCTGGAGGAGGTGAGGCCCTTGCTGGGCCTTGCAGGAAATCCAGTTGTCTACCAGCAGACAAGAGGAGCCCAGAGTCTCTGGGGAGAGATATCAGGAGCATCGTCTCTTTCAATTGTGTTTGACTCCTCTCCTGAGGATCCCAGTGTGCCCTCTGGGGGCCAATGTTGGACACCCAGAGATGGGTCAGGCCTGGGCCCTTGAGGGAGGACACAGTTCCTCCCCTAATGGAATCTGTGCTCTAATGGAGGTAGCACAGGGCGTTAGGAATGTGCACAGCAGGCACTGACTGGGGTCGGAGGGGGGACAGTCAGGAAGGGCTTCCTGGAGGAGGAGAGCCAACAAGCCAACTTGGAAAGCCAAACTTCTAGGTAGAAGCTGCTCTTCCTGCACTATCAGCCTTGTCTGTCTCTCCCTCCATGTATCTCCGGCTCCTTCATTGTCTCTGCCTCTGAAAAGTTCCATGTCTTTCCATGTCATTATTGCTCCCCACTCCTGGGGTTGGCCACCTTATACAATGATCACAAACTGCATGGCTTAAAACAACAGCAATTTATTCTCTCACAGTCCTGAAAGCCGCAGGTCCCAAATCAAGGTGTCAGCAGGGCCACAGTCTCTCCGAAGCCTCCAGGAGAGGATCCGTCCCTGCATTGCGCAACTTCTGGGGATTCCAGGTGATTCCGGTTTGTAGCGGAATCATGCCAGCCTCTGCCTCTGTCTGCACATTGTCGTCTTGAATCTCCCTCCGCCTTTCTCTCATAAGGACACTTGTCCTTGGATTTTGGGGCTGGCCAGATAATGCAGGATGATCCGATGGCACGGTCACTGACTTAGTTACATCGGCAAAGACCTTTTTTGGCAAATTAGGTCCCACTCTGGGTGCACTTTTTGGTGTGTATTGGGGGGTACCATTCAACTCATACCGTCTTGGGAGAGTCCCTTCCCTCTTGGACCAGCCTCAGTGTTCTATCTGTAAAATGGGGCTAATCCTAACTCCTCCACCTCCTGGGGCCGCTTTGAGGGTTAGAACAAAGCCAATGGAGAACATGGCACGGCCTGGTGTCTAGGAAACTGGTCAGGACAGCTGACATTTCTTCCTGATTTATTTCTCCAACAGAGCTGGGTTCCCCAACCCCCAACTCCCTGCCACGCTTCCTGACAGGTTCCTCACTTCTCTGCACAATGCCTCCATCGTGTTTTCTTTGTTCCCCCTTTGCTCTGTTTTCCTCCACTGCTCAGCCACTTCCTACTTGTATAACTCTGAGCAAGTCACCTGTGCTCTCTGACACCTGGCTTCCCCATCTGTAAAATGGGCCAACACAGCTCCTGGGTGGCTCAGTCATTAAGCGTCTGCCTTTGGCTCAGGTCATGATCCTGGGATCCTGGGATGGAGGCCCACATCACTCCATAGCATCATCATCAGGCTCCCTGCTCAGTGGGGAGCCTGCTTCTCCCTCTCCCTCTGCTGCTCCCCCTGCTTGTGCTCTCTCCTCTCTCTCTCTCTCTCTTATCAGTTGATCTGGAAACCAGCACCCCTATAACCCTCAAGAAAGGCACAGTGATGAGGAATTTGGAAGTGCTCTTCAGCCCCAGTCGAACCTCCAGGGGGCTGCACCTGGTCAAGGTCCTAACTGGACTCTAGCAGACCCCTGCCCCGCCCCTGTTAAGCCATTCCCAAACTCCAAACCCTCAGACTCCGTGGGACAGTAAATGCTTGTTGGTTAAAGCCACCAAGTTTGGGGCTGATTCCTTATGCGGCCATGGGTAAGCAATACATACCTTTCCTGCGTTTTCTCTCTCTCTCCATTTCTGACTCTCTTTGGCTGTCTGTGCCTTCGACTGTCCATTCCAAATTCTTTATCTGAATGCCTGTCTTTCTGACTCCACGCTGTCCCTTGATGTCCCTTGGTCTGTTTCTGGGTCTCTCTCCCTCTCTCTGGATCTCTACCACCTCTTCCTCTCTGGTGAGCTCTTTCTCTGCCTGAGGGTCTCTACTCAGAGGTGTGTGTGTTCCCCACCCCCACCCCCCTGGCCTGGCAGCTGCTTCTCCCTTCTCTGACCGTCTGACCTGCGGGATGGGTGTTTCTGCTCCTGTGGCCAAGTGTGTGTCTCTGTACATCTCTCTCTGCCTCCACCACTATCTCCCCTTCTCTCTCACTCTATCTCTGTCTCTCACTGTGTGTCTTGTCTCTCTCCTCCCCACCCCACCCCGCCTCCCCGATCCCCCATTTCCAGCACGCTGGTCTCTCCCCGCCATGTCTCCGCGCATCTACCTCTACCTCGGGCTCCCCTTCCCCTCCTAAGCCTCTGCAGACCTTCGACCTCACCTCGGCTGCCTCCTCGGCCTTCCCGGCTCCTCCTCCCGGCGCTCGGTCCCTCTCCAAGTCTCTGCTTCCCCCTCCTGGTCAGCTGCCCGCACCGCACCCCGGTCTCCCAGGGGATCCCTCAGCCGGGTTAAGGCGGCCCCCAGCCGAGGCCCACTGGAGCACTGGGCGGGGGCTGCAGGCGCCGCTGAGGCTCCAACCCCGGTCCGCACCAGCCGGGGGACCCCGGATCCTCCGGCGACGGCGGCCTGGAGCACGGAGACCTCGGAAGACTCCCCCAGCTCCACCTTAAGCGCCCCCCCTTCTCCCTTCTGCGGAGGATGGGAACTGCCAGCTCCCGGCCCCAGGTGTCCGGGCCAACCCCCCCCCCCACCGCACCCCCTCCCCCCGGCCCCGGCACAGCTGGAAGCTGGATATCAGCCCCCAATGACCCCTCCATCCTGCTCCTTGGTCTCCCCCCACACCAGTCCGAGGAGTGTTTGCTGCTGTGAGATCACTCGCCGCCCCACCAACAACAACGGCAAAAAAAATTAAATAACACCCAGAGAGAGATCAGAGAGGGAGGGGGAGGAGGGAGCGGGGACGAGGGAAGAGAGAGACGGAGAAACAGGAGAGGCAGAAGAGGAGGAGGTGGGGAGACTGGGCGAGAAAGAAGCAGGAGAGGAGGGAGACCGGGAGGAGGAGAGAGAAGCAGGATGGAGACATGGGGTTAGGTGGCTCCGGGGAGCTGAAGAAAAGAGAGCAAAGAGGGGGTGTGGATTAGAAACCAGGAGGTAACCCCGGGGAGAAGCAGGAGGCAGAGAAAGGGGTAGGAAGATCGGGAGGTAGAGGGAGGCTGGAGGGTTGGGGAAAAGAGGAAAGGAAGGGGGAGAGGCACAGAGAGCTGGGAGAGCAGAGAGGAGTGTATTTGGGGGGTCTCAGTCCCCCGCTGCCTCGGTGTTTGGGGAACGGGACTCCCTGTAGGGAGGAGAGACAGGCTGCAAATCCTGGAGGGACAGGGTCCCACAGAGCGGGGAAGGAGTAGCTGAGAGAGGGGCCAGGACGCTGAAAGGGGGTTGCTCAGAGGCCTCCCAGGGATGGGGGTTGCTGCTCCTCTGAGCGCTCCTAGGGCGCTGGTACTCTGGGCCGCACTGGGGGCGGCAGGTAAGGCCGGGGGTGTTGGGGTGGGAGCCCCTGAGGGAGAGGTGGGGGTGGGGTTCCAAGGGGAGGGGTTCAGGCTGCTCTCTCTCCAGCTCACATCGGACCTGCACCTGACCCCGAGGACTGGTGGAGCTACAAGGATAATCTCCAGGGAAACTTCGTGCCAGGTGCAGCCAGGGCGGGGACCCAGGACTCGGGGCTGCAGGGTGCCTCCTTCCTCAGACCCAGGAGCCCTGTCCTCCTTGCAGGACCCAGGAGTCCCAGCCCCTTCCTTCCTTCCTCCCTCCCTCCAGAGCCGGCCCCAGCCTCTGAACCCCAGCAGCTCACCATGGGACATTATATATGCGCATTTCAAGTAGTGAGTGGGAGTGAGTGGAAGGAAGGAGTGTGGGGGGTGCAAAAGAGAGTGTGTGGGGGGGTTCAGGGAAAGAGGCAGGTAGGTCTGGCTTGTGCTGGGAACCAGAGGCTCATTGGTCAGGTCCCCTGCCTTGTCCAGCCCTGCAATTCCTCTCCCCAGTACATTCATTATCCAGCTGTGGGACAAGGGAGAGTGAAAGAACTACAACTCCCATGAGCTCTGGGGCAGGCAGGCAGTGGATGGGTAGGCTGGCAGCCCTCAGGCCTGCTGGGAGTTGTAGTTCCTTCCCCCAATGAGTTAATTGAAGGTATGTCTGGTTAAGGAGAGTGCTAGATGGTCTTTGGAAACTCCTCCAAGATTCTTCTAGGACCCAAGATTCTGGATTCCCAGCCTCCTCCTCCCTCAGACCCCGGAGTCCCTGTCCCCTACCCTTCCTGTCCTAGGATCCGGGAGTCCAAAACATATTCTCAGCAGATCCCAGCTTTGGGATCCAGTCCTATTTCTGACTCCCTTTCCTCCCTGCCCCACCCCTGCCTCCAGGGCCTCCCTTCTGGGGCCTAGTGAATGCAGCCTGGAGTCTGTGTGCTGTGGGGAAGCGGCAGAGCCCTGTGGATGTGGAGCTGAAGAGGGTCCTTTATGACCCCTTTCTGCCCCCACTGAGACTCAGCACTGGGGGAGAGAAGGTAAGGGGCCTGGTGGGAGGGATCATCAAATCCCCTGGGGGTGGGCACGTGTGGGGGTGGGGTGCTGAGGTGGAAGGCCTGCCTGGGGTAAGGAGCCATAGACACTGGGTGGAAAGAAAGCTCCTTACACTCTAATATGGATCACCTGTTCTTCCTTCCCCAAACATGGCTCCCTAGTTTTTCCGTGTCTGTAAAAGCAATGGTAACACAGACTGTTCCCTGGGCCAGGCATGGTTTTAAAAAGCCGGATCAGCCTGCTAATCTTCCCAACCACCCCATGAGATAGAGACTATTGTTCTCCTCATTTTAAGGATGCAGAAACTGAGGCACAGAGAGATTAAGTTAGGTGGTCCTAGCATCTTGCCCACTTTGCAATCCCATTTCTTTTTCTTTTTTTTTTATTTATTTGTCAGATAGAGAGAGAGAGCAGGAGCGAGCACAGGTAGAGTGGCAGGCAGAGGGAGAAGCAGGCTCCCTGCTGAGCAAGGAGCCTGATGTGAGACTCGATCCCAGGGCACTGGGATCATGACCTGAGCCGAAGGCAGCCGCTCAACCAACTGAGCCACCCAGGCGTCCCTGCAATGCCATTTTCTTATAAGAGTTGGCACCCCTCTTCACCCACCTGCCCCTGCCAGGAGCCCGGGGCTATTCCCAACCCATTCCCACCCTCATCCCCATCTCCAGTCTGGGTCCTTTTTCATCTCCCTGTTCAATGTCATTTGGATCCTGTCACTTTGTGTCTCCTCCGATTCCCCACCATCACCTTGCCCCTGGACTGGTGCCACAGGGTGCTAGCTAGCCTGGTTCTCTGTCTACTGCAGTCCATCCCGCAGCTAGAGGGATGCTTAAAAACACAAAGCAGATCATTCCACTCTCCTGCTCAAAATATTCCTATCGGGAGAAGTAATACTAACAGATTTAAACAGCAAGTACCACGTTCCAGGCACTGTGCCAGGTGTGAGATTATATATATATATACATATAAATTTTATATGTATATATATTCCATATATATATTTATATGCACACACATACGTGTAGATGTATTTATTTTTAATTATTTAAATAAAAATACAAAACATCCCATCATTGTTCACAAGGCCCTTTACCATCTGGCTCCTATCACCTCTCCTTTGTTCACCAGGCACTGGTCCCACAGGCCCCTGCACTAGCACTGAAACAGGCTACCTCAGGGCCTTTGCACTTGCTGTTTCCTCTTCCAGGAATACCCTTCTCCCTGGTCTTTGCAACAAATTCCTACTTATCCTTTAGGTCTCCATTCAAATGTCACTTTCTCATGAAGGCCTTTCCTCATCTCCCCACCCCCCCACCCAGTCTAGGCTGGGCTTCCCACGTTACCTTCTCAGAGCTCTCAGTTCTTCCTCACTTGAGCATAAGATGTAATTAATTAAGCAGTTACTTACGTAATTCATTATTTATTGTCTGCCTCGGCTCCATTAGGACACGAGTTCCATGAGGCCCAGGGTTTTGCTTACTTGTTCCTTGCTCTCTTCCTGGCATCCATGGCACATAGTAGCAGCTCAATAAATATCTGTGAGTTGAATAAATGTACCGATATTGACCACCTATCACGGGGCCAGAACAGACCCTGGGAAGTCACTGCTGTTCCAGCTGTGCTGAATGATTAAATGCTTGGTGGAAGCAGGAAATGTAGGAGTGAGGGAAAAGACCTTCCCTCTTTGTCCCTGTGACGGCTTCCTCCTCTCCTGCAGCTCCGGGGAACGCTATACAACACCGGCCGCCATGTCTCCTTCCTGCCTGCCCCACGGCCCGTGGTCAATGTGTCTGGGGGTCCCCTCCTCTACAGCCACCGACTCAGTGAACTGCGACTGCTCTTTGGAGCACGTGATGGAGCTGGCTCTGAACACCAGATCAACCACCAGGGCTTCTCGGCTGAGGTGGTGGCCACTGACCTCTGACCCTTGACCTTCATCAGAGTTGACCCAATTCCTCCCACCTCACCTTTCTCTCAATGCCTCACCCCACCCTCCTTTGCAGAACTGCTGCCCCCCACCCAAGCACTAATCTTTAACCTGCCTTGGGACCCTGAGGGCCCAGAGCTGCACCCATTCTCTCCTCCCCTTCTACTGGGGGAACCCTACTCTGTGCTCCCCTCCCAGGTGCAGCTCATCCATTTCAACCAAGAACTCTATGGGAACCTCAGCGCCGCCTCCCGGGGCCCCAATGGCCTGGCCATTCTCAGTCTCTTCGTCAATGTGAGCCCAGAGGATATCCCAAAGGACCGATATCCCAAAGGACTGAGGGGAATTCTGGAATCGGGTCTAGGGAGGAGGGAGTCTGGGTGGCCCAGACTCCTGGGTCCTGGGGGAAGGAGGATTGGGAGCTTGGACTTGGACTTTTGGATTCCTACCTCCTCACCTTGTACCCGCACACAGGTGGCTGGCAGCTCGAACCCCTTCCTCAGCCGCCTCCTTAACCGGGACACCATCACCCGCATCTCCTACAAGAGTAAGTCCCTGGTGCATTGGGGGGAGGGGGTGGGGAGCTGTGTGTGCACAGGAAGGGAGTTCAAGAGGGGTCCTGCTCCTCACTCTAGCCCGGTATTGCTGCAGATGATGCCTACTTTCTTCAAGACCTGAGCCTGGAGCTCCTGTTCCCCGAATCCTTCGGCTTCATCACTTATCAGGGTTCCCTCAGCACCCCGCCCTGCTCAGAGACTGTCACCTGGATCCTCATTGACCGAGCCCTCAATATCACCTCCCTCCAGGTGACTTCTGTCTGCCCCCCTCCAGCCGGGCTAGCCCATTCCGTGGCCTGGGCATCGCTCTTGGCCTCTCCTACCCTCCTCCCTCCTTCCTTTTCTCCGGGGCCGAGTAAGACCCCGCCCATCTGCCCCAGGGGCGGGGCTTCCTCTGTGGCCATTCACCATGACCACTCACCGTTCACTCTCAGTTTCCCACCCCCTTCCGCGGCAGATGCACTCCCTGAGACTCCTGAGCCAGAATCCTCCGTCCCAGATCTTCCAGAGCCTCAGCGGTAACGGCCGGCCCCTGCAGCCCTTGGCCCACAGGGCCTTGAGGGGCAACAGGGACCCCCGGCACCCCGAGAGGCGCTGCCGAGGCCCCAACTACCGCCTGCATGGTATGGTCCGGTCTGCACCCCTCCCCGCACGTCTTGGTCTAACCCGCCTATGTGTCTCCCCTTCTTTTCTCTACATGATATAATCCAACCACCCCTTTGCTGTTTCTGTACGATCCAGCCTCCTGAGCTCGCACTCGCTCTTTCTCCCTTCTATGTGTCAACATGGTACAGTCCACCTCCACGCCAGAGACCATTGCTGGTCCGTGATTTGTGTTTCCTCTCCACTGCTTGCAACTTGGTATATAACCCGAGCTCCCTGGCTTCCCACTGGGCCGTGCTTTTTATTACGACGGCTTTCCAAAATGGTACAGCCCGGATCCTTTCCCTGTTTCGGTGTGGTACAAATCTCACGCTGTTCCATAATCTGACACATACACACGCCCCTTCCTGAAAATCAACATGGTACGGTCCCCTCCACTTTCTGCTGCCTCCCCGCGCTTCGACCCTGTGATCTCACAGCCACTTAGCTAGCGTCTCAGCGTGGTATGGCCCAGACCCCCCACCCCCGCCCCCTGAATACCCTCGCGTAGTTCAGTCTGATGCTGAAGCTGGACGTCCACCCTCCTGCTGCCTCCTGCTGGTTAAACCTAGTGCCGGTCCAGAATCTGACCGCTTCCCCCAGTGTCTCGACCTGGTACATCCCGGCTTTCCCCTTCGTAGCCTCCCTGTGGTAGAGCCCCCCGCGGCCCAGCCCCCGACTCCTGCAAACCCTCCTGCAGGGTCCAACCTCTCGCGCCCTAAACTAACGCTCGCCTACCGCTGTCGTCTGTCTTACAGTGGATGGTGCCCCCCATGGTCGCTGAGACTCCCCATCGAGGATTGTGCCTGTCCTTTCCAAGCCTCCCAGCACGGGGAGGGGAGTCACCCCCAAAACAAAGCTATTAAAGGGACAGAATACTTCCTGTTTCTTAGTGGTCTGATTCTAGGCGCGGCAGGGAAACATTTGGGTGCTGAAGAACAGCAGCCTTCTTCTAGAAACCAATCTCCCTCTTCCTAAACCGCACTGCTCGTGTTTTTTGTTTTTTTGTGTTTTGGGGGGGGGCTTCCGGTTTCCCAAAACCGTCGTTTAGATTGGCGGCTCCTTTAAGCGGCGGCTCTTTCACTCCCCCCGCCAACTCACCCTCCCCAGCGGGCAGCACGCGCAGAGCCATGTGCTTCCCCCTCCCGCCTGCCTCATTGGCCCGAAATGGGTCACGGTCCCGCCCCCAGTGCCGTCTCCCATTGGGCAAATGTAGGTCAGGGTCCCGCCTCCCACCTAAAGGCACGGCAACTTCACGCTCTGAACCCCTCACGCGCCCTCCCGGGCCTTGGCGGATCCAGGGGTCCCATTGGCCGTGCGTCTCGAGGGGTCAAGACGCGATTGGCCCGCGCTTTCAGCCGGAGGGCGGCACGCGGCTCGGGTGCTCGGCCCAAGAAGCTGGCGGGGGCCGAGAGGAGGGGTGCGCGCTGTGGCGTCGGGTGTTTTGGTTTGGCTTTTTTTTTTTTTTTTCCGCGAAAGAAGTTTGCGTTGGCCACGCCTCAAGGCGGCCGCCTCCTCTTGCCCCCTCCCCCGCCCCTCCGCGCACACCTCTTGGTGCAGATTGCAAAGCGCCTTCCGCTGAGAGAGCTGCAGATTTTGCAAGAGCCAGGCTCGCCCACCGTATAGAAGGAGCGCCTTGGGTCCCCTTGAACTCTGGGCTGCAAAGAACCGGCTGCCTGATTTGATCAGCCCCTCACTCGGACTGCATGGTCTCCAGGGACCCTCTTGAGTTGCACGTTTCTGCACTGAGGACTGCAAATCCCCGTCACTCCTAGGATTTGCAGTGTTCTGGATACTGGAGGCTTGCAAGCTACGCTCGCCCGCCCCTGGGCAGGCACTCGCCCGAACCACTGGAGTGTGCCGCTGACCGGCAGGCCGGCTCTTCGCCTCTCCATGAGCCCGTGAGCCTGCGGGCAGGTGCCCGGTGATGGCGCGGCCCGTGAGCGACAGGACCCCGGCCCCCCTGCTGCTGGGCGGCCCAGCCGGGGCCCCCCC
>ML098483.1:12345-31967 GCA_003697995.1 Taxidea taxus jeffersonii | reverse complement strand
GTTATATATATACACATATACATTTATATATAAATGAGAGAGAGAGAGACCTATATAGAGAAAAGCTGGAGTGACCGCTCAGGTTGGATAGTATGAGCACACACATAGGAGACCATGTGTGAGTATGTGCAGCTATCAGCAGACTTTTTGATTGGCTCCAGCAAAGGGCCAGTTTAAGATATTTTGACGGATATATTGTGAAAGGTAGATTATTCATTGTTCAACATCCACTGGTGCCTGTGGATGGTGTTCTGTGTGGAGCCCTGTGCTGGGAGCTGTGCAGGAAGCTGAGACAGATACCACCTAGCGCTCAAGGGTCTCAGTCTAGTGACTGTCCTTTATCGATAATTTTTTTCGTTCTTTATTTGATTTCTCTTCCCTTATCCAGAGTTTTGTTTCTCTGTGATAAAAAGAGAAAAGATCTCCTGTTGTGATAATGTTGAATAACTTTTAATCAACTTTTAATTTTTGTTGAATCAGAATTAATCAAAATTAGTTAATCAGCTTTTAATTAATGTTGAAAAGCTTTTAAAGTAGAAAGCCCCTCCTTTTCCTGTGTGGTTTTTGTTTTTGTTTTTGTTTTTCCACAGATATCAGGGGTCTGACCAGTGCCTCACAGCTGGAACAGTTGAACAAGCGGTACTGGTACATTTGCCAGGATTTCACTGAATATAAATATACACATCAGCCGAACCGCTTTCCTGACCTCATGATGTGCTTACCTGAGATTCGCTATATTGCAGGTAACAGTTTTGCGCCGGGCTTGCAAGCCTTCCTTGCTTCTCTTGCCTTGTGAAAGAAATGAGATAAGCGGTGTTTTCAGGATGCTCATTCCAGGCTTGTCACCAACTGCATAAAAGAGCTACTTCCATTGCCCTCAGAAAAGCTATATTATAATGAGAAGTTTTTGTTTTCTTTGTAGGGAAGAGAGTCTAACATTTCCCAAGTGCCTATCATGTGCAAGGTGCTTTGTAGCCTTAATGTTTTTTAATCTCGGAACCACCTCTGCAAGGCTGGTTGTTGGTGATATTTATGGTTCTTCTATGGATGGGGAAATAGGCCCAGAGTTTCTCAAATTAACTTCATTTCCTGCATGTATACTTTAAAATATAGACATTAAAATGATGTATTTTATGCTATGTGAATTAATTATATCTCAATTTTTAAAATTAACTTCATTTCATAGAATTTCGTACAGATTTTTGGAGATTATTCATTTAAAGCAATATTCTTAAAATAATTCTCAAGAATCCCGCCTTTGCAAAGGAATTTTTGTTGTTATTGCTTTGTAATCTTGACCCCCTTCTGAGATTTTTGACATTTAAATAGGTCCATTCCAATATAAAATTCTGGGTTTTGTTTTTATTGTTGTTTTAGGTCTTCTGGTAAAGATTCTTGTGTATAGTAATCCAGCATATACTGAGGGAAAACTCAGAAATGTGACCTCTAAGATAAAACTGTCCTGTCATATTCAGCCACCCAATTTTAAGGAAAAAATTTTCAGTCTGACAAAGGAATTTTTTCCCTACTTTTTGGACCTAGATAAGTCTAGCAGATCTGCACTGGACCTAAAATATTGGAATTTTAGGGGTGCTTTGATAGTTTGTGGCTCGGCATTTCCAAATCTATGTTTTACTGAATAAAGTATTAATCAGATGCTCTCTGAAATAAAGGGAGGTCAGTGGTTAATACCGCACTCTCCCCAACAGAGCTGGATTCTCAACTCTGGCAACATCTTGAATCACCTGGAAAATTTTTTTTAAATATCTGTGCTTGGATTTTTCTGCAGAGATTCTGATTTAATTGATATGGAGTGGGACCTGGGCATCAGTATATTTTTTAAAACTCCCCAGGTGACTCAAAGGTACCAGCAGGGAGAAGAACGACGGCATCCGGTATTTACAAAGTATGTTAGCACACTGAATGCTCTGAGAAGTTTTCCAGTGAAGAAACCTGTACACCTTTCTCAACCCCGAATTTCTCAAATTTATTTACCCCTGTGACCACCCCCTCCTTCTTTTCCAGTACTTTTATTAACCCATTATACTCTTCTAAAGAACAGAATGCTAATTAGAGACCAGGAAAAAAAAAAAAGGATATGTTTCTTAGGGTATTTTAGAAGAAAATACCTAGGGAATACCTTTCAGTTTAAGATTCCTCATCTATAAAATAGTAATATCTATCACTTGGAAATATTATGAGAATTAGATAATGCATTGAAAGAGCTAGCATGGATTACGTAGGTGGTAGCAGTGGTTATAGCTTGCACCATTACTAGACTCTCTACGGTACCGACATGGGTCTGGGTATCAGGTGGTTAGCACAGTTTGTCTGATACTCCTGGCACTTTCTTGCTCTAGTCCCTCAAAAAGGCAACATTCTCCCTCTCCCAGCCCAAGAGGAGGCAGACACACTTTTCCACTGCAGTCATTACTAACTCTTCTTTTCCCACCTTGTTACCAGGAAAGATGGTGAATGTACCCCTGGAGCAGCTGCCCCTCCTCTTTAAGGTGGTGCTGCATTCCTGCAAGACAAGCGTGGGCAAGGAATGACCTGTTCCCGGCGCCCCTCCTCGGGCCAGCCATGGCGCCTTGGGTGGGCAGAACAGGCTCCGGAAGAAAGAGCCAGAGAGACCAAGATGGAGGCTGTGGAGCAGTGTTTCCAGTTGCCTCCATATCAAGAAGAGTTTTTGTTTGTTTGTCTGTTTTTTTAACCTCATTTTTCTATATATTTATTTCACGACAGAGTTGAATGTATGGCCTTCAACATGATGCACATGCTTTTGTGTGAATGCAGCCGATGCATTTCCTTGCAGTTTACAGAATGTGAAGATGTTTAATGTTATAGTGTTGTCATTGTTTAGAGATAGTTCTTTTGTATTTTGAGGGAGAGGGTGGGATGGGGCTGAGATGAATATTTCCATAATGTTGACAAAGACGACTACCTCAGTGGAAAGGGAGGGGTGTAACCATCCCTACTTTTTCCACATGTTCTCAGCAGACTCCTACATTAGTCTGTCAGAGAGCAGACTGCCTTTTTCTAGTCACAGAATTACCGGGCAAAAGTAAAAGAGCACACTATAAAGGGGCAAAGTGGTGTTGGGAGATTTATTAAGCAAAGTGGGTAAAATATTGGAAACAGGATATGAGGACTTAGCATTCTCTTTTCTTTGGAAAGCATGGTAGTTGAGGGAGTAGGGTGCAGTGACCGAATCTAAGATGTCCTCCCTCCAAACAGCTCTTCAGGGAGAAGGGTTTCTAGTTCTCACCATGCTGTGGGCTCCCCCCACCCCCACCATCCAAACCACCACTACTGGCTTCTGCTACTGTCAACTTTTTATCCACACGTGGTCCTGGCAGTAAGTTAATTCTTGGGACTTGTCTGCTAGCTCCGTTGGAGCTCACAGCTACCTGGTGTCTTCACCTGAGCCTCCCAAGGTCTACCTTCCTCAGACTCCTTGCCTCTCTCTCTCACACATTTGACTTCCTATTGGCCCTTTGAAAAAACAACTGAACAAAATGTGCTCTGAATCCTGGTGCCCACTACTGATTTATTCTCCTTTCACCTTGCTTTTTTTCAAAGGGTAGTGGGGCAAAGGCCAGACTGCTAAAAGAATAAACAGTCTTCCTTTCCCTGTTCCTCCCCTCACCCCATCCTGCCTCATCCTCAGAACTGAATCCAAAACCTGCCGTCTTTCATACAGTAGGAAGGACCATTCACCCATCAGCTAAACAGAAGCTTTGCCCCTTCATTCTCCTCCCAAGTTCTCCTCATGTCTCCAAAATGAGACCGGGTTTCCTTAGAACAGAAAGCCCAAGTACCAGAGTTGGCCCACCTGCCCATTAGATTATCGGTGGCCTGGCTGACCAAGGCCTGGAGGGCTGGAGTCCAAAGCACCTGGAAGGGGAAGGGGGGGCTTGAAACTACCTCATGTTCCTAAGGGCCTGGCTGCCCCCCTCTGCAGATACGGCCTGGACCTCCTATTCTTTCACTACCTACCCTACCTAGTCCTGGGAAATGTTCTTTACCCTCTTGGCTTTGGCCAGTGGCCACACCATGTCTGTCTTTCAGGTGCTTTTCCATTCTCTGCCTTACTATTGTAATTGTCCCTGCCCATACCCAGGTATCTCCTACAGCCAGTGCAGCAGACAGACCACTTTAGCTGGGTACCTCCCTGGGTGGGCTTGAGGGGCCTACAGCATTTTGTTTTGCCTGTTTTAGTCAAAGGCCGTTTTCTCTCTTCCCAACCCAGCCAGCAAATTTACCTAGTGGGCCACCACATCGTGTGCACACCAGGTAGTCTGTGTCGGATTTTTTTTTTTTTTCCAGTGAAATGTTACGGGTACCAGCAGAGTGATGACTTTGTCCCTTGATGGATCTAAAACTCAGAGCATTACTCCTTACTGCCATTTCCCCAGCTGCTCTGAGAAAGAAAAAAGAGACATGTTCCTCAGGAAAAGCTCCAACCAGAATGTTTTTCACATGTTGATGGGAAGATTCATGTTTGTGTATCTGTTTATTTTTAAGTTGACAATACTTTTGTTTCCCTGATTTTTTTATTTAACCAACTAGATCACATTCTTTGGCTACAGGTCAGACTCCGAGCTGCTTTCCTCAAGATAGGGGAGGAGACACATATCAGAGTCCCTCCTCCAAGACTGCTCCTGTGTGCCATATCTTTCTTTGCTTAGACCTTCATCTGTCAAATTATTAATTTTTGAAATTGCTTTTCTCTTAAATTAAGCATTTTACCGGTTGTGTTGGGTATCAGAGGAAATGGCCCTCTCACAAGACAAGAACATGTCTCCAATAATGCAGCATTAAACAGAGCAAGTTGTTAATTTGTGGAGTGGGGGAAAGGTTCTGCAAGTTGCCATTGCACAAATCCATTTTTACAAATGTTTGCAGCAGATTCCACAGAACAAAGAGCCCATTCATTGCCAAGAGCCCTGCAGAATCTCTGAGCCAAGTGGCCGTGTGTTCCAAGCCGGAGCCTGACCTGTGGACAGCCTTTAATGTCTTCTGCACCCAGTCCTTTTATGACGTGGGCTTTTTTTAAACAGGGTAAAGTGAATGTGTCGCATTGCAAACTCAGGTATTATGAGGAGAAGGTAGGAGTATAGCTAGCAGCGTGGAGACATTAGGTCAGCCACTAGATGTATTTGTGAATTTGGTTTGAAGGACACAGAGAAAGGTTGGAGGGGGAGGTTTGGTGTGTTTGTTTTTTGCCTTTCTTCCCATAACATTTGGTTAACAGGTAGCCTTTTTGCTAGTGGAAGAAGAAAAAAGTTGTGCATGTTGTCTCTACTTCCCCTCTCTTCTGTCCTCTCTCAGTCCCCTGCTACCAACAGCACTCATTTTGAGTGAGAGTTTTTCAACCATAAAAATGTAACCCAGAAAGCTGTGTGGTAAAGGAGAGTCCTCCCTCCTTGCACTGCATTGAAACACACAGGCTTTTCCTTTCCTTTCCCTTTAAATGTTTTCTTGACCCAAGACAAAAGTTTGGAATCTTGGAACTTCACCTAGAACTTATGCTCTCTGGCTCCTTTGTAGACTTTTGGAGTCCTTCACAAGGTTTGGTGGTCTTGCCCTTAGTCTGGAGAAACTCCCCAGAACCTGTCTCAAAGCACTCCACCTGGCTCAGAGGACACCCAGCCCCATGCTTACCCCATAACTGAGGTGGGCGAACCTCCCGGGATAGAAGGCAGCATGCAGGAACCTCCTTGTCTTGTTCCCCAGAACCAGAGGGTGGATAGAGGGAATCTAAGGGTCTCCACAGCGTTGCTGACAGTCACCCGCTCCGCACTGACCTGCCTCTCACCTGCCACCCCTTTTCAGGGATGTGAGTACCTGCCGTGGCCAATATGTCACCAGGTCCTTAAAAACCTGGGCTCTCTGAGCTGCCTTGCTCTGCTTCTGCTTCCCATTTCCTACCTTTGTTTGTTGTTGATTTCCTGGAGAATGGGGCAGATGGAGACGGATGGACAAACCCAGCATGGGCAACATCGAAGCCGTGCCCAAGGTTGGCCAGAGTAAGGGGACCCTGGCCTCCCAGCAGGGCAGGAAGTTGGGCAGTGGTTCCAAGTCTTTAGCTCTGGGCCCCTGGTCTATGTCTTTTTCCTTGTTGCTTTTTAAAATTTTGCAATTATTTTAAGAAATCCAGTCTTTCAGATCAGCTCTTTTATTAAACTTTAAGTTTTTCTTTATTGATTTTTTTAAACAAAACAAAAAAAAAACAAGCAAAAATACCACTGCTCTCACTTTCCCCAATTTGATCCATGAGAATTCCCTGCACTCCCCTCTGCCTTTGTAGTTGATCATTCCTCCCTTTTTCCTCAGCTCGAAGCATCCACGTCCAGTGTCTGTGAAATGATGTTTTATCTGTGTCTCAGGATGAGAAACGGCAATCATTCCACCAGGTGCTGGAAACTGATTAGCCTCGAGGCAAGGGTTTCTAGGGCCACAGCTCAGGGATGTGTATTTAATTACAGGGTCCCCAGAAACCCCTCTCTTGGCTGCCACAAGCAGCAGCTTCTTTTTTGGGCTTGAGAACTGGACCTGGACCATTTCCTCAGAGGCAGGAGCCCCAGAGAACATGTGAAGTCGAGGAGCACACTGGGGCTTCCTTCTTGGCTAGACCTGGGCCACCTTGAAACTTGAAGAATTCTGGTTGTTCTGCAACAGGAGCCACTACGGCCCTGCCTCCACCAGCCCATAAAATGCCCAGTCCCCCTGCCCAGTCCAGTGCCCGTTCGGCCTCCCTCTTCTGGGCCTGCAGCCCTCTGTGGAGCACAGCCTGCTCAGGAATCAGTTGCAGGCTCGAAGGGAAGCTGTGAGTTAGGCCAGAGCTTGCTCTAAGCCCAAGAAGAAAGTTGTGTTACTGGTGGAGGCTAGTCTTCCAAATCCTGGAGCCAGCCCTGCCAGCCAAAGGATCATTTTTGCCCTTTGGTGACCATTTTTTTTTTCCTTTCTCTGAAATGTCTTATGATAGGTAATAATGTTGTTGACTCAAATTTCCATGAAAAAGAAAAAAAAAATAAAACTACCTCTTGAGTGACATTCCTGATCGATTCCTCTCAGAGGAATCCTGTGGGAAAAGAATACTGTAGCTCCTGCTCTGTTTACATGTTTCTGTCGGGAAAGAAACTCTGCCTGCCCTGGGGTGTTGGTGTTTTTGTCTGTGTTGCCATCCCAGGCTTGCGATAGGGGCTTGTGGCTGCATTGTGATGTCTGGGCCATGTCTGGAGAGTCCCAGCCACCTGCCTAGCCACGGACTAGCCGCCACCCCTTTGAAGAGGCCACCAGTTCTTTCCTGTGATCCAGGGCACAGGGAGCGCCACCTCTCACCACCCCACCTCCAGGGGCTGTGGTGGCACAAGCATCAGTGATCATATCCTTGGGCTACCTAGCCTAGGCCCACTTCTACCCACAGTCCAGTATAGGAATCGCATAAATGGGATGTCTCTGAGCCCTTGTCCCCAAAGGGCCGGCCAAGGGCTGCCCGCCAGCCTGGCTCCATCAACCCTGCATGACCAAATGATAGTTGGTGGGCTCTGCAGGCTACCCAGGCCCTCTGCTACCTCCCACCCTGCCAGCTGGCAAGGGATGGGCCCTTTTCTGTGAATTGACTACCTGTGGAAATGTGACCAATTAGTGTGAAATGCATGTTTAGCAAACGTTAGGTACTGTATTTGAACCAATAAATGTGAATTCTTCTGCACATGGCATCTGTCTGTGAAGCTTGTCTCGGGTTCTAGGGGTTCTAGGGAGGGACCGGGGGGTGTCCTAGGGAGCTGACTGGTGTCTGCTGGGTCCTACTTGGAGCTGACACCCACTCAGTTTCTATTGTTGAGGGTTGGAGGGCTCTCTGTCATAGCTGCTTGAATCGATGAACCAGTCCCGAAATAAGCTGTCTACCCTGTGTGCCAGGCACTATTTGGGGACTTTTCACAAACCTGAACCTCCTTGAGCTTCAAGGACTGCTACCTCTATTTTGTTGAAGTGAAGTGAAAAGACTCCCAGTTAGAAAGTGGCACAAATAGAGGAACTTAGTCTGGTGGGGGAGGCAAACACGGACCTTTGCAGTAGTTATAATTAAGGATATATATGAAGTGGTAAGGATCTAGAGGAGGGAGTGGCTTGTTCTACTCAGGAAGTGCTTCACAGATGAGCACTGAAGGTGGGTTTTGAAGAAAGGCACTAGGCAGAGGAAGCTAGACCAGGTAGAGGTAAGAGAGATCGCCTGGCCATGAATCAGAAACATGGAATGTTCGGGCATAACAAGGGACTGCCATGGCAGGAATGGTGGCAGATGGAAGGGATAGCAAGATTTGAGGTTGGAGAAGCTCTTGGGGACCTTGAATGCCACGTTCAGGAGTTTGTTTGTTTTTAAGATTTTATTTATTTATTTGACAGAGATCACAAGTAGGCCGGGGAGGGGGCGGAATGCAGGCTCCCTGCTTAACCCACTGAGCCACTCAGGCGTCCCGCCACATTCAGGAGTTTAGGAAGGAAAGCCATCTGCTAAGTCACAAGAAAGAGCTACGTCTCTGTGACAGCAGTGTGCTGGTGGTGGCCTGCCTATTCTGTCACTATGGTCCAGCCAGTTAATACCTAGGAAATACCCAGGAAATAGATGAGGTTTTCTAGAGCTGAGAAAATGGAGGCTCTGAGAGATCAAGGGATGTGTCCAAAGTCACACAGGAAGTGTCACAGTTAGGATTGGAACCCAGCTCTGCCCAACTTCAAAGCCCAACCATCTTGTAATCCTGCTGCATACAGTCAGAGAAGCATCAGAGTTTGGGTTGAGGGTTATATGAAGACAGGAAAGTTGAAGTCATAAAGGCTGAGGAGAGTCTGATCAAAGTCTATTGAATCCCCATGTGTGAAATGAGGGGAAGCCCAGCTGCCATCCCACACCTCAGCCTCCTCTGGCACAAGGGACCAGAGAGCCCTTGAGGTTAGAAAGAGATGGCTTTAGAACAAAGGAAACACTGCAGAACTAATTAATAGGCTCCCTTGCCTCACAAGAGGGGACAGATAGGACACAGAGGTGTGAGGAGGAGAAGAAATACATTTGCTGAGCACCTAGAGAGTGCCCAGCACAATGGGGCTTTGCACGCATTGTCTCCTGTCACCCTCGTCAACAGTTTCATGAGGCTCATGTCTCAGCCCCATTTTACACATCAGCAAATTGAGGCCCAAGGAAATTAAGCTGTTTGCCTGAGATGACACATGAGTAAGTGCCAGAATTCACTTAAATTAAAAAAAAAAAAAAAATCACGGGGTGCCTGGGTGGCTCAGTGGGTTAAAGCCGCTGCCTTCGGCTCAGGTCATGATCCCAGGGTCGTGGGATTGAGCCCCGCATCGGGCTGTCTGCTCTGTGGACAGCCTGCTTCCTTCTCTCTCTCTGCCTGCCTCTCTGCCTACTTGTGATCTCTGTCTATCAAATAAATAAATAAAATCTTAAAAAAAAAAAAATCACAAGTAGGCAGAGAGGTGGAAGCAGGCTTTCTGCTAAGCAGAGAGCCCGATGCAGGGCTCGATCCCAGGACCCTGGGACCCTGGGATCGTGACCTGAGCCGAAGGCAGAGGCCTTAACCCACTGGGCCACTCAGGTGCCCCCAGAATTCACTTTTGAATCCAGGTCTATCTGATATCAAAGTTACAACAGGCTTCCTCCCTGCTCTTCCTGGCCGGTTCTCTAGTGCTGAATACCAATGTCTGGAGTTTGTAACAAAACTCTGTAATGGCCTTTGGTTGAACTTCTTGCTATTAGCAAAACAAACTATTAAACTAATAAACGGTTAATTTCTGTAAGAGGTGAGTGAACAGACCCAACCAAATTGATCTGAAAAGCAGCGTTATCCCCAAAATATGTAGAATGCTATAGACACCAAATCAGACAACCCAACAAGATGGCTTCATGGAAAAAGAAGTAAGAGTTCCATTGCCAAAAATCTGGGAGATACTGCACTCACTCTATCTTCCTCTTAACTGCTTCCCAACCTTTGTTGGCATATTAAAGGCTTTGAGAAGTCTTGCCTGAAGAAAACTAATTCTGTCTAGCCCAGGGCATACCAAAAAAGTGTTCCAGCATGGAATATTTTTTCTTCCTGTTAAAATTCCGTTGGGACACTGTTCTGTGGCATAAAATCTAGAACACTGCTCTAAATTTATAAATTGCTACTGAACTAATGCTGAGCTTTTGATTTCCTTGAGTGCCAGGCAATAATCTGGAAGAATAGTGAATATTTGTGGAGGACGGCAAAGTGGCACTGAGCGTTCTATATGCATTACGTTACTGATTCCTCCAAGCCACCCTACGAAGTTGATGCTGTAAAAGATCCCATTTTACAGATAGGAAAACCGAGGCCCAGAAAGGGTAAGTAATTTGCCCAAGGTTACATAACTCGTATGTAACCTCAGGAATGAACATAAATAAGCACTACTGAGTGCCTTCTGTTAGGATCTGTGCTGAGATCTTCATCCTTACACGACACCCTGAGGTAAATAAGATCATCTCTGTGTAACTGAAAAGGAAACGGAGCTCTGGCACAGGTCAGGGTCTGAAGTCAGAAACCCCCAGATATGATAGCTTATGGAGGGTGTTGGGATCAGGTTGGATGTGGCCACATGGACGCTCTCTCAGGGACCATTCTCCTTGGGCAGCTTGTGTGACAGAGGCACATCGGAGGGTCTCACCATCTGAGGTCTAATTCTAGCTCTTCCCCCTTATGAGTTGTGTGTGGCCTTGACCCAGATAGATACCTCTCACTTTCCTGGTCAGATAAATGAAGATGATGTGCCTTTGTTTTAGGAGTTACGGAGGACTCACTGTGGCTGGTTCAAAGTAGGGCTTAATTAAGTCAATCCGTAAGAGAAAGCTGTATCAGAGGTGTGGCGCGGCCCCTCACACCCCAATAACAGAAACCTAGCAGAGCCAGAAGCTACCTCTCTTGCCTGCCCACCAGGGTTTAGGTCCACTGGTAATCAGTCTGTCTGAGATCCTGTGGCAAAAGTGCCCAACTGTCAGACCCAGGGCTCTTGGAGTCTTGTTCCCTTGGCAACAAGTCTCACCATGGAGACCACAGCCCCATCCTTGCCCTCCCTTGCAATCTCCCTCTCCACAGACCTTCCCTGTTCAATACCTAGCCCTAGGAGAAGTGTAGGAATGGAGGAGAGCTCCAAGGAGGCCCTCCCTCGGAGTGAGGAGTTTGGGGCCCAGCCAGCAAGAGAGGCAAAAGGAACTTCCATTTTTGTGTCCGCTCTGAGCCTGGCAAGGTTCTGAGGCATCTACATATTGTGGTCTCATTTAGATCAAAAGCCCAGCACTTACCCTATTTTACATAATGGAAACCGAGGCTCATGGAGACCCAGTGGACCAGCCCAAAGTCTCACAGCTGGTCACTGTTGGAGCTGACACTTGAGTCCAGGGTTTCTGACTCAGGAACCTTTGCTTTGTCTGCAACTCCCCACCCACAGTGTCAAGGCACGGCTGCTGCAAACCGGGGAGGCTTGGGCAGTTGGGTGAATCCCCTCCACCCTAGACCCCGGCTGTCGCACAAGCAGCAGCCAGAAGCCCTTTGAGGCCTGGGCTGGGCCCTGTAGCAGCAGAGGAACTGCACTATTTTAAGCCAGGGCCAACAGGCCCCATGTGGGCACAGGGAGGGTGGCCTCGGGCCCTTGGCCAGCTTCCCGGAAGTCACCATGGCCTCCCTCCTCTCCCCTGAGCAGCTTTCTGAGGCACTCACTTCCCAACAAACAGGAAGGAGGCCCTTAGGCCAGGAGACCTCCAGCCCCAGCTTCCCCCTCCTACACCCCCGCCGCCCCCCAGTCTTCTCTACATGGGGGAGCTCAGCAGCTGCACACCCTGATCAATGTCCCTTATCTGGGCTGGCTCGTAGCAGGTGGGTGGCAGGGGGTCTGGACTTCAGCTTGGGCTGCCCTAGTTCACCCCTTATAGGTCTAGGGCCTCCACTTGCCCAGGCCCTTTGCCCGTTTGCCCACAACCGGTGTCTCATACACATTCCTGTCACAGTTGGCCCTCTATGGCAGAGAGCAGAGCGGAGGGATCCTCAGACTTGGCCCCACTCAAGGACCCTAGAGAGAGACGGACTAAGAGACTGAAACAGAGAGAAGCAATCTGGGACATTCCCAGAGAAAGACGGAGGCAAAAATAGTGATAGACACAGATTAATCATGGCAGGGACAGCATTAGAGAGATACTCAGAGACAAAAGCAGAGAAAAACAAAGAGACAGCTGCAAAGGGCTGGGGCCAAGAGGTCGGTGAGACGGCTCTGAGTTGTTGCTCCCGACCACCCCCCAAGTACAGGCCCTGTCTCAGGGCTGTGGGGGGCCCACCGGCTGCGTGGCTGAAGAGGAATGTGGGGAGCAAGGCTGGGTCACCCCTTGAGGGCCAAGCGTGTGCACTGTGAGATAAACTATCCCAGGAAGGGGGCCCCAGCTGCGGCTGCACGCTCCAAGAGCATGGCGGAGGGGCCCAGGCCCAAGGCTGAAGCCCCAGCCCTGCCAGACACCCGGCTCCTGCGTCCCCTGAGGATCTTCACCAGGCCTCAGATTCTAGAAGATGCCAGGTCCGTCAGTCCGGCCTTTAAGGGCATGCAGATTCCGTGAGTGTCCCATTTGTGGAAGAGCAGGGTGGGCCCTGGGAACCCTGCCAGCCACAGAGCCTTCCTTCTCCAGCTCCAGCTGGAGCAGTCCTGGCTCAGGTGAGGGTGACCAGGCAGAGCAGGGGCTCCAGCAGAGGAGTGCCATGGTGGGGGCCGTTGTGCCCCGACCTGTGCGTGGTCCCCTTGTAGCTTTGTGCCCTCGTGTGCACCCGTGTGGGTCTGTGCGCCTATGTCCGTGTGCTTCCATGCACGTGGGGACTCGCACGCATGTATGGGTCCACGTGCTGCCGGGAGCCCCACTCTGCTGCTGCAAAGTCCCTGCTCTCAGCCTGGAGAAGTAGCCCCCGGAGGCACCTGGTGTCCCCCACCCCCCACCAGGTGGTCCAGTCCAGAGAACCAGGAGGCACAGGGAGAAGAGCAAGCAGGTCTATTGCCGTCCCCCAACTCCCCTCCCCACGCTGCAGCTGAGGCTCCCGCTGGCCACGGCCTTGACCTGGCACTATGGACTTCTCTGACATTGGCATCGGATCTGAACATCTGGCAGCAGGCTGATAAGGGGTGCAGCGGAAACAGCGTCTGCGGCTGCCAGCAGCCCTGCCCCCCTCCACTGCCCTGCGAGGGGTCTCCGCGTCCACATCCTCTCTGCCTCCAGCTCCAGGCCCTGCCCCTCTCTCTTTTCTCATTCTCTGCCTCAGTCTCCCTCTCCCCCATTTCTGCTTTCGCTCTTTCTAAATTGCTCTCATTCTTTCCGCCTCTCCCTCTCTCTCCTTCCTCTGTCCTGCTTTCTCTCCCCCTCACCTCTCTCCCTTCCTCCCTCCTTCCCTCTCTCTCTTTCTCTGACCATTTCTGGGTCTGTTATGCCGTCAATGGGTCTCTCTTCTCATTTTCTGCCTCACTTCTCTGTGGGTTCTTTTTTTGTCTTCCCACACTGTGCTCCAACCCCAGCCTGATTCTCTTTCTCCTCTCCATTTCAGTTTCTAGGTCTCTAGTTTGTTTGTTCCTTGTTCCACCTCCAGGAAATAGGCCTGGCACTTTGGGAAAGTCCCCACTTAAAAGAGAGACCCTGTGCTTTGTTTACTTGGGGAGGGTGGGAGGAGGGAGCCTGGGTCACCCCCTTCTCCTTCCCCTCTGGGTGGGTCTCATGGCCTGGGGCCACCTGGGCTGGAGTTTGAAGGAAAAGACAAATGGGCCACCCAGGGGCTTTGGCAGAGGAGAGAGGACGTGGACTCTCCAAGCCCACTGCCTGGATTCAAATCCTAGTTCCATCACACCCTTGCTCTGTGACTTTGGGAAGAGTTAGGTTCTCCCTGAACCCGAGTTTATTCATCTCTCCAGTGCTGCTCATGGAAGGTGAGGGGAAAATACTACTTACCTCCCAGGATGGCGGAGGCGGACCAGGACCAGGATGGTGGAGGGGACGCAGTGCTTGGGGACCTCTGTATTAGGTCCCCAATACATTCCCTGCCTACCTCACCCAGCAAGGGTGAGGGCCGAGGAGGGGCAGCGCAGAGGAAGGGGATGCCCATAGAGGTATCCAGGGCGATCAGAGATGAGCAGTGCCCAGCCTGGGCAGTGGAAAGTGTCCACGGGCTCTGCTGGCCGCTGTGGACCCAGAGATAAATCAGCCCTGAGCCTTTCCTTGAGGGTTCCCCAGGTTGGGGTGAGTCACGCTCTCCCAGAAGGGCAAACAAAGCTTAGGATGACGGTGCAATCCAGACTCCACACCAAAAGGGCCCCTGAGGCCAGACATGCTGGTCCTGCGGCTGTTGTTTGTGTTTTGCAACATTTATTGAGCACACATGACAATACCAGGCAGCCGCTGAGCACTGAGCGTGGTGCAGGCATTGTCTCATTTTGTCCCCAGTTTTTGGAGACGGTGGGAGGTCCAAAGAGAGAAGTGACTGGTCCCAGGTCACACGGCTAGGGAACAGCAGAACTGGGATTTAAACCCGAGTCTCCACCACTAAGCCCTCACGGTTCTCCTTAGGGCTCAGAGCCTCAGCAGGAAAGTGACAAGACCAATCTAGTTCTCCCCATGGCACCATGTCAGAAGGCCCTGTTTGCCCTGTTCACAAAGACAGTTAAAGGGAACCCCAGTTCACAGTCTCCCAGCCAAAGAAGCGCAAGAGACCGGGCTTGTTCGTTACTGTTACGTGGATGTGACATGTCAGTGCAGTCAAGGTGCTTGCTGGGGTGTTTCTTTTTTTTTTTTTTTTTTTTTTGCTGGGGTGTTTCTTAAATCCAGACGATGAATGGCATTAATCCAGAAACAAAATCACTGTATTAAAATGGGATGATGAGTTAGGATCGGTCATAGGCAAGAGAAATAGACCTTGTAAGGACTTCAGTGGGTGAAAAAGACATAATTATGAGGTCATGAATGTTGGGAAATAAGTTATATGTTATGTCATAGGTAGAAATTAGAATTAGAGGGACGCCTGGGTGGCTCAGTGGGTTAAGCCGCTGCCTTCAGCTCGGGTCATGATCCCAGCGTCCTGGGATCGAGTCCCGCATCGGGCTCTCTGCTCTGCAGGGAGCCTGCTTCTCCCCTCCCCTCTCTGCCTGCCTCTCTGACTGCTGGTGTGATCTCTGTCTATCAAATAAATAAATAAAATCTCTTAAAAAAAAAGTAATTAGAATTAGAATATAGAGTCCCCCTTACTGGCAGAGGATGCATTCCAAGACCCCCAACGGATGCCGAAAACCATGGATAGTACTGAACCGAATATACATTCTGGGTTTTCCCATACCTACATCCCTATGATAAAGTTTAATTTCTAAATTAGGAACAGTAACAATAACTAATAATAAAGCGGAACAATTATAACAATATACTGGCAATAAAAGGTATGTGCCTGTGGCTTCTCTCAAAATACCGTGCAGTATGCTCTCCCTTCTTGTGAGATGATGCAAGGCCTACATGAGAGAGGTGGGCCAAATGGTGGGGTCACGGTGACGTGGCAAGAGGCTACTATGGGCTGACATTCTACCAACAGGTCACAAAGAGGGTCATCGACTCCTTGACCCCGGTTGACCCCAGGTAACTGAAACAGTGGAAAACAGGGGCGCCTGGGTAGCTCAGGGGGTTAAAGCCTCTGCCTTCGGCTCAGGTCATGATCCCAGGGTCCTGGGATGGTGCCCCGCATAGGGCTTTCTGACCACACCCTCACCTGCCGCCTGCCTCTCTGCCTACTTGTGATCTCTGTCTGTCAAATAAATAAATAAAATCTTAAAAAAATTTAAAAAAGAAACAGTGGAAAACAAAACCACAGATAAGGGGGGGACTACTGTGCATTTAATCTGTAGAATCAGTTAGTTACAACTGTCAACAAAATTTTTGTCTTGCAGGTATTTTCACGATAAAAAAATGTGTTGGGGGCACCTGGGTAGCTCAGTCACTTGAGTGACCAACTCTTGATTTTGGCTCAGGCCATGATCTCAGGGTTGTGAGATGGAGCCTGGCAGGGGGTTCCGTGCTCAACAGGGAGTCTGCTTCTCTTTCTCTCCCTCTGCCCCTCCCCCAGCACTCTCTCTCTCTCTCTCTCTCCCTCCCTCACTCGCTGAGCTCTCTCTAAAATAAAGAAATCTTTTTTTGAGACGCCTGGGTGGCTCAGTTGGTTGAACAGCTGCCTTCGGCTCGGGTCATGATCCCAGCGTCCTGGGATCGAGTCCCACATCGGGCTCCTTGCTCAGCAGGGAGCCTGCTTCTCCCTCTGCCTCTGCCTGCCACTCTGTTTGCCTGTGCTCGCTCTCTCTCTCTCACAAATAAATAAATAAATAAATAATCTTTTTTAAAAATTATAAAAAGAAAAAGAAATCTTTTTTTTTAATGTGTTAAGTGGCACAATGAGGAAGACACTCTAGGTTTTAAATACAGTTGACTTCAGTTATCCAGAAAATCCCTCTCCTCCCAAGCCAGATAAGTGAGATATTGTTGTGTGATGGGCCCGTTTCCTTAAGTAAAAGGGTGTGGTGGTGATTCTCAACAATGATTGCCCCATGGCCCCTCTGTATCCTTCCCCAACCCCCAGGACCAATGTCTAGGAGGTAAATGGTCCAGGGACAGAAACTTCTTCCTTTTTCTTCCCTTTTCCCCAGGGTCTGGATCCATGCCTGGCATCTAGGGTGCACTCAGGAAATGCGATACGAAAGAGGGTATCACACAGTAGAGGGGTGCAAAACAGAGCAATCAGGACCTGATGGAACCAGGACAGTCCAGGACCCATTTAGGCCTGGAGGTGGGACAGGAACATCCCTGGCTGTGTGCGAAGGCCCAGCCTTCTAGACAAAACCCCTTGCCCTCTGCCCTGCCCTATCCTGGCCCAGCTACCCACTTGGCCCAACCTGCGACCACAATAGGCAACCACCTGGCCTTGGGGGCAGTCTCAGCCCAGCCTCAACTTCCCCAGCTGTCTACTGGGAGTATCAGCAGCCCCCAGCAGATGGTGACATTCAGAGCAGCCAACATGGAATGTGCACGGGCGGTGTTCAGCCAGCTCACCTGTTTGTCTTCCATTCCCTTCCTCTCTTCACCTTCTGCAAGAGTAAAAAGATCGAGCCAAAGCAGGAGAGCCACCTGGTCAAGTCATCCATGCCCCTGCCTCCACTCCAGCCCGACCTGACTCCACTCCCTTGTCTGGACCAGGCCGGACCCCGGCGGGCCAGGCCCCAGGGAGGTAGCCATCCAAGGGGAGAGAGCCAGGCTGCAGGCCTGGTGGGGGAGCCGCCCATAAATCAGGCCCCACTCCCACCCAGTCACTAACAAGCGGGGCTGCCTAACCGCCTACATGGGGTCCCTGCCTCTGGGCTCCCACAGCAGCCTGGAACAGCCGGCTGGCCAAGGCCTCCAGAGTGCCTTGGCCTCCACCCCCACCGCGGCCCCCAGATAGATAGGGGTATTTTTTTTTTCTTTTAGGAGAAGAAAAAAAATCGACCTAAATGAAGAGAAACACCAACAAAGAAGGAGAGAGGCCTGCAGAGTCACGTGGGGGCAGAGACCAATTGGGCCTCCGGTCCCCCCCCTCCCGCCAGGGCGGGGAGGAGGAGGACGGACGGACAGGGCCAGCCTACTGTCCGCCTGCCGCCCGCCGTGGCGTGAAGGAGTTCCCGTGTGCCCACGGTCACCACTGCCCCACCTGGGCTGCCGGAGCCTTCCCTCGGACCCCTGGTGCCCACTGTCCACCCTCATCCGGCGTGAGAGCCGTCCTTCCGCTCCGTAAGTGAGGGCCTGCGCCCAGGCCTCTAATGGCCAGCCTCCCTCCTCAGTGCCTCCCTGCGGCCTGGGCCAGCCACTGCCTGCTCGGCTGGGTGACTGGTGCCCGCGGCTCTGGGTAGGGAAGGGGCCAGAGATTACTCCCAACCTGCCCTCCCATCATGCTTCCTCCTCTTCTTCCCTGGGCAGCTGATGGGAGGAGCTAGGCCTATGGGGACAGGCCCCATGGGGGTCTGCGGTGTCCCGCTGTCTACTAGCAGCCGAGTGTCCACAGGGCTGTGCTGGCCCAAGCCTAGCAGTCGGGGAATGCGCCCGTGGTCTCTGGGCCTGTCTTTGAGTCTCTGGGTCTCCCTGCCTGTGTATCTGTGTTGTCTCCGTGGATTTGTATGGATTTGTGTGTCTGTCTCCAATGTCCTTCTGTCAGTCCTTGCTCTGTGGCTGGTGCAGATCAAGATTTCCTTCCCTGGGTAGGTGGATGAGGGTGCAATGGAGCCCCGGGCCAACCCCAGGGCTCCCAACCTAGGACAGTGTAGCCTCTGGAGAGAAACGGGGTAGAGAGAGGTGGAGGGAGAGGGGCCCAGCTCCATAGACCGCCTGGGTCCCCAGCCCAGACTTGTGCTTACATTGCCTGAGTTCCTCAGCAATGTCCAGTAGACCCCAGTCCTCACCCTCAATCCCCATCACTCCCCTACAGAGGTCCTGATTTCCATTTTCTGAGGCACCTCCCTGAAAGGAGAGCTGTTCAGAGGCACTAGTTCCCCACCTCCAGCTCCTGCAGATGCTCGCATCTTTCTGGGGGTGGGGGTCCCATGAGGGGCATCTGCAGCTAAACTCAGGCTCAGCTCTCTCTCCGTTCTCACCAAGTTTCACCTATGGCATCTCACGGAGACTGCAGGACCCCTTCTGTAGGGCCGGACATTTCCATTTTACATGCCGAGAAGCTGAGGCTCAGAGAAGCAAAGTGACCTGGCAGAGCTTGCACAGCAAGTAGACTGCCTATTCTGTCCTTTCTTCCGCGGGTGAAAGATAGGAGGAATGGTCTGCTCCGGTTCTCCAGCCACAGCGGGCAGGACCAAGGTGCCAGCTCCAGCCCTAGCCGGGTGGCGGGGGAGGCTCCTCGGGGCGGGGGAGGCTCTGGTCGGGGGCCCAGGCGAAGTTGGCCAGGGCCAAGGGCCAGAGCCTTCAGATCCCTGCATTGCTGCGGGTACCTAACTGTGGTCACCCCCACCCCCCTCCACCGGCTTGAAGATCGTGGCTTTTTGGCCTTGCTGATCTCAATACACTTCTCCACAGAGCGGGCGGGGGCAAGATGAGAGCAGGCCCCTTTCTCTGGTCTCAATTTTTTCATCTGAAAAATGAGAGTGACCTGGTCGCATTTCCCCACCCAGAACAATTGCTCAGTGTAGCCCAGCCCAGGGACCCCTTTGTCCCCGGGAAGCCGGACGCTCCCTTCCCCCTCCCTCAGCCTGGAGAAGGGCTCAGAAGGAAAGGGGGAAGAGGTCCCTCTGTTCTCCTAGCTCCCGCGCCCTTGGTGGCTTCAGGTTCCTCGCCAGTCCTGGGAGGATTCCCATTTCTGGCCCAGCAAACTGAGGTCTCCGTTGGAGAAAGAGTTTACCCCTGGTCTCCCAGCTGGGTACTACTGACGGCTTCACAGTGTTAAGGCATGCGTTTTGTCAACACCTCTTGGGTTCATCCGCACGCCCACTCTTAAGGAAGTCCAGTCATCATTACCACTTCGCAGATAAACAAACTGAGGACGTGTGTGTGCGTGTGTGTG
>ML098482.1:11951-23765 GCA_003697995.1 Taxidea taxus jeffersonii | reverse complement strand
TTGCTGATCTAGATTTCATTCATTCATTCATTCATTTCTTGAACATTTCTTGAACATTCACTTTATGTCTGCTGTATGCTAGGCCTCAGGGGTATAAAAGTGAGCTAGGCGGGGTCTGCCAGGATGGGTCTTATGTTCTAACTGGGTGGGGATGGAGCAGGGCAGACAAATAGCAAGGAAAAGGAAAGATGATGCAATAGAATGGGGAGGGGCTGCCAGGGCTACTCCACAGGATGGGCACAGAAAGCTTCTCTGAGAACCCCCACCTACTGGGAAGAGGAGGAGAAAGGGAAGACTAACAGTGGAGGCTGGGGGAGGAGCCTGAGCAGCAGGAAGGCCCCAGAGGCTGGCAAAGCCCTCGTACCCTGCTAGGAGTCCCACCACCACTTCCTCTCCGGGCCCCCAACAAAGAGACAAAAGGTGGCTCAATTCAACAAACCCATACTGTTGGAAGTAACAACAGTTCAACTTTGTGCCTGGTGCACTGCGGTGGCAGGGGTGAGGGGTGGGCGAGGCTGGGGGCGCTGTAGACAAGTCCTGGATGTGGGCTTACTCCCCAGAGCGTTTCATGGTCCAGTGCGGGCAAGGCAGCCAAACAAGAATTGTCAGGATCTACCAGCCGAAGGCAGAGGGAGAGGGGCAGAGACTGGAAAGGGAGGCAGGGGCTGTGGGGCCCAGAAGGGGGCATCCTCCACCATTGGAGGGAAAGGCCTCTGCTACTTGGTCTCTCTCTGGGCAAGTCCCATCCATTTCCCAGGAGGCAGTTGCTACCCCCTTCTCATCTGGGTGTTGCGGGGGGAGGCCGGGTTGACCTACATCCTTCCAGAGCAGACTTCAGCACCAGACGAATGGATTGCTTTTTCTCTGACCCCAGTATCAGGGCGTGGGGTGACTGGCCACCCAGCAAATCTCATGTGGGCAGGTATTGATAAGAATGTGGTTACCATAGCAACCGCCACTCCTTCGCTTCCTATCAAACCACATCCTGAGAATATTAGGAAGAGGGGGCTGGGTGGGTGTCAGAGACCCTGCATCTTTCCTTATCGTACTCTTGCTACCATGCTTCATCACCACCATGCCTCAGTTTCCCCCAGTTGAAACTGAGACAACATTTCTTGGGGGCGCCTGGGTGGCTCAGTTGAGTGTCTGATTTTGGCTCAGGTTGGGATCTCAGGGTCCGTGGATGGAGCCCCTTGTCCGGCTACTTCTTCCTGCTCAGTGTGGAGTCTCCCTATCTCTCTCCCTCTGCTCCATCCCTCATGCCTGCACGCATGCCCCCCTCTCAGATAAACAAACAAACAAAAATCTTAAAAAAAAAAATAAAGTGAGACACCACTTCTTTACTATTAAGCTGAACACAGACACCCGGAAAGCCTTGACTAAAGGATGCTTTGCCCCCCGTTGGAAAGAGGCCCCCTTGTTTCTCACTGAGATTCACGTGTACAGATTTTCTAAGAGTTAAACAGGGAAGGGAGTAAGAGGTATAATTCTGCTACCAGCTCCATGACTGCCCATGTGACATCGAGCGAGTCAATCTCACTGAGCCTCCATTTCTTGATCCCTAAAATGGGTATAACTGTTTATGCCCTTTCTGCTTTATAGAGCTGCTGTGAGAGCCACACAAGGTGTTACTGTGAAAGCATTCCGGAATGTAAAATCTCACATGAATGGAAAGCATCATTTCTAACCTCTGCCCTCTGAACCAGTCCATGACTGTCAACTCTAGAGTACTGGTTTTCAGCCAAGCTGTCTTTAGAGTCACCTGGGGGACGCCTGGGTGGTTCAGTGGGTTAAGCCTCAGGTCATGATCTCAGGGTCCTGGGATGGAGCCCCCCCCCCCAAATCAGGCTCTCTGCTCAGCAGGGAGCCTGCTTTCCCCCCTCTCTCTGCCTGCCTCTCTGCCTGCCTGTGACCTCTCTCTCTTTGTCAAATAAAAAAATAAAATAAAATAAAAAATTAGAGTCACCTGGGAGGCTTTTAAAGCACCAATGCCTGGGCCCCACCTCTCGAGGTTCAGATTTAATTGATGGGGGTGGGGACTTCTCATGAGCCTGTTTTCAAAACTCTCTCGGTGATTCCAACGTGCAGTCAGAATTAAGGACCGATTTATGGTGAGTCTCAAGTGTTAAGGTGTGCAAGAATTACCTGGGGATCTTATTAAAGTGCAGAGTCTAATTCAGCAGGTCTGGAGGGTAAGGGCTTGCTGTTCCTAGTGGGGTCTGTGGAACAGCAGCATCAGAATGACCTGGGAGCTTGTTACAAGTGCAGAATCCCAGACCTTCCCCAAGAACTCCTGAGGTAAAAGTGCTGGGAGAGACACCCCAAACTCTGTGTTTTCAAAAGGCCGCCTAGGCTTCAAGTTTGAGAACTAGGGGCCTGGCCGCAGTAGCGCTCACCAGTCTGTGTCTCCCCGTGACGCACAGGTTAGAGAAATCCAGGACAGGGATTGCCACATTCCAGACTTCCTCGTTAAGGACGTGTTCCTGGGACCCAGCCACCTGGTTGTCTGTCCGCGGTTCGGATTTATGGAAAGGCAAAGAGCCCTCTGCCCACCCCAGCCTGAGCACCCTTCCGGGCAGTCAAGCCCCACCCCCTGGGGCAAGAAATTGGGGTCCTCAGATTCTGCCCTGATATTAATATTATTTTCCGGGGTGCGCACCATTTACAAGGGGCGTCCCCTTCCCCACCCCATCCGATTTCCAGGGCTCAGCCAGGTAAGCAGACAGGTGAGGACGCTGGAGAGGGGGGAAGGAGAAGATACTAGTCACAGCCAACAGCCTCTTCATCCCGGGGGACCTCTGCCCACTCCTGCATTTGTCCTGGCTACTCTCTTGGTCATTCATATGCGCATGCACACACACACTCCCGCATGCTCTTTTCCGAGGGGCTTCCAGGGTTGAAAAAACACAGCGCTTTCAGACATGACTTTCAGTCTGTGTTTCTGGGCCGAGCTGCTTCTCGAACAGTGGTTCTGGAGCTGGGCTGGGTCCTCTGAGCCTGGGGACATCTGGCAGCCGAACGCTGGGCTGGTTCCCAGGCTTGGGGGAGGCCAGAAGGCTGGGGCAGATTGGACAGCAGAGAGCCAAGGAGGAGCGAGGGAGGGAGGGCCAAGCGAGGCCAGAGGCCCCAGATGGGTCCGGCTGGGCCAAGGAGGGCATGGCCTGCCACAGGCCGGGAGAGCTGCCAGGAGAGGCCCTGTTTTCCAAGAGCCTCATGCCCGTTCTAGTAATTCGGGCTCCCCAGGTGTTGGAAGAGATTTCCCCGAAGGGTCTTCTCAGCCCTGGAAACCTCCCTCAGGGATTCAGCCAGGACAACCACTGAAGTCTGGAGGGGAATAAGCTAGGTGAGCCGGCAGGGACGCAGGCTCCCTGGGCTGGCTTCTGCCCTGGGCGAGGCGGGCTCAAGCTACCTTGTTTGTGAAAACTCGTCCCAGGGCTGCTTCCCCGGGGAGCCCCCGCTCCTCACAGACATAGCGCCTCCCTGGCTGGTGTAATCACCCCCAAGGGCAGGCTTCGGGGCCCAGGGTGTCCCCAGAGGCCACCAGCGCAGGGCGACCCAGCACGCTGCAGACACACCACAGCAAAGGGCTCTGTTAGCAAAGCATTTGGGGGTTTAGGGGTGAAAGTGGAGGGGGGCTGATTCCTAAGTCTTACACCGGGTGGGCCAGGAGGCTGCCCCCAAAGAACACCACATCCTGCCATCACGACCCCTAAGCCCATCCCTTGCTGTCTCAGATGAGACCCACAGACCCCACAGAGATTGGCAGACAGGGTTAAAAGACAGCTCCCACCTTGGCTCCCCGCACCAGACCCCTTGGACTTTCTTGTGCCCAGAAGCGATCATTTTTAGGAGCCCTGTAATCACCTTAGGAATGGCACAGGGATACTGCATTGAACATGCAACAGTGTTTGCATAAATACTTACTATAAATCAGGTATTCTGTAACTCTGTTTGGGCAAGTCTTTTTTTACTGCTCCAAAAGCCTTCACTTAGTATCCCAGTGCAAGGTGCCCCGACCTCTCCCCACCCTGGAGAGGCCCCGGTGCTTCGCTCTCCTCGCCTCTCCCCGCAGGCACATGGACTAAGCCGTGAGGCTCCACCAGGCCTGCCTGGGTGCTCAGGCCTCCAGGTGTTCATGGTGCATGGATCTGAGGGGACACTTCTGTTATTACCATCGGGTGTGGGAGGACAGAGGAGGGAAGACTGGGCAGGGCCTTCCTCTCACTAATTTTCAAAGGCCTTGAGGCCCCCATGGGTAGCAAACAAGGCTCACTCCCTGTAAGAGGCTTTGAAGACTCCCCACACCCCCAACACCAAGCCACCTGGAGGCAGGCAGATATCCAGAAGAATCTGGGCAGATGCCCACACCTGGAGATACAGATCTTCTTACAACTTTACAGTTTTGTGGATTCACCTCAGAAACACAAGCTCTTAGAAAATTTGCAAACACTCCGGAAATTAACTTAGTTAAAGCAAATGCCTTCTAATTTTTACCTCAGCCGCTCTGTAGAGAGAACCACCCTTTTCCACTCCCTATAACCTGTGGCATTCTCTCGAATATCTTCCAGCATTTGAGCTTTGTGAATAATGAAAATGGGCTCATATGGTAATAGTGTCCTGCTATCATTAAAAAAAACACCTTCATAGTCCATCTTGGACATTTTCCCATGTCAGTGGAAAAGCTCCCCCTCCCTGTGCTTGGTTGCATAATATTCCCCTGTAGAGATAGGTACAATTCATTTTCTCCTTCCTGATGAAGGGCATCTCCTTTCAAATTTTCAGCATTCCCAAGAACTCGGTAATAGATGCTTTTGTTTGTCTAACTTTTTGTACACGTCACGGTAGAGCTATGTCAGGGAGATTCCAGGGGTGAGTTGCAGTCCCTGTTTGGATCCAGGTGTCTCCTGGCCTCTGGGAGAAAACCCATCCTGTCCCTGTGATTTCAGTGGCTTCTAAAGGCTACAGTGTTTTTCCACACCTTGGCTCTCCATGGAAATTCCTACTGGTCATTCATGGAACCGGAGCCTGGTGGCCCATCTGATCGGAACCACACGGACAGGCCAGGGTGGGCTCCGAGCTGGGCCTCGTGCGGCTGCTTGGATCGTGCAGAGTGAGGACATTCCAGAGAAAGAGGTGACCAGGCAGCATGGGATGGGACTCAGACATGGAGGGCCGTGTGAGGGTCACTCCAAGCATGGCGGCGGCATGTGGGTCAGAGTGTGGGCATGGCTGCATCTTCCCTACCTCTGCCTTGGGGAGATGACATCTGAATTCTCCCAAATGCATGGCCGCAGCTGAATGCGGAGGGAGAGTCCAGGGATGGAACCAGGCACGAGGAGCAGGATCCCTGGGTGTCCCCCACCCTCCTACTTTGCCGTGTGGTCTTGTGAAAAGAACTTTGCCTCTCTGAGTCCCAGTTTTTCTCTCTCCAAACACCTACTCCTTCTTTTCTCCATGAGACTGATGTGGATTTTGAAAAGAATCTCTTAGGGCAGCGTCACCAGGATGACGCTTCCTCCTGGTTAGTAACGGGCTGAGTTAGGGTCAGAGCCCCCCGCCCTAGCCCCCCGCCCCAGCCCCCCTCTCTTTGGCATCCAGCTTCTCCCAAGGGTCTGGGAACAGTGGGCCAGTGGCTCCTTCCTGTGGGGGGGCTCTGCCTGACTGGGCTCCAGAGTCCTGGTGGGCTGCAAACGGGAGTCCTCCCAGAGATCTTTAAGTTTGTAAGCGGCAGGGGGACTCCGTATCAGGGAGCAACCCCAAAGTGAACACAGAATTGAGACTTGGTAAAGGGGAGGCCTAGATAGGGCAGGGAGTGCCTCAGGAGAGAGGGGTGGGCTCCCCAGAAGTCTTTGGGTATGCAGGAGGGGTTGGGTAGGGAAGATATGGAGCAAGGCCATCCACAGCCTCTTTCTGGATCCTTCTGTGGAACTCCAGTCTGGCTGTATCCTCCTTTTCCTAAATCACCTCTGTGCCATCTCTGGCACTGTAAGCCCCTTTGTCTTCTCTCTCTGTTAGGTCTGGGGCTCCTCTTTGGGACATCCCTGAGGCAGTGGCCGGAGAGGGCAATGGGGGTGTCTGGTAGGCAGGAATCAAGAAGCAAGCATTGAGCTCCCCTTTGCCATGGGAGCAGGAGGGAACCAGAGTCACAGTGGCTTTGGGGGTGTCTGTCGGACTCTTGGGTCTAGTGCTAGCTTGGCTTTGCTCCAGCCAGCACCAGGACCCCTTTCCGAGATTAAAGGAACAGCTCATGGTCTCTGAGGCAGGGGGTGGTAGAGGCTTTTCTGTGGGCAAGTGGGAAGGTGGTTTTCAGCATCACAGAAAAATCCCTCTGGCAACCCAAATGCATGTTCCTAGGGAATAAACCCTGGCTGGGAAGGAGCCCCATTACTCCCTTGCTGCGCAGCCTGCGAGAACGCACCCCTAAGGCCCCTGTCCTCACCTGCTCCAGGAGCACCTCGCCTGCCCAGCAGCCTCACAGGGACTCCAGGAGGTGTGATTGTGTTTGGAACACTATGAGGTCTCAGATAGATGTAAGGATTTGCATGATTATTGAGTGTGCTATTGGTTGTCCCCACGAGGACAGGGGGAAAGTAGGAACCATGGAGTCCTCTGTTATAGCTGACTCATCTGGCAGGAGACCCGTGATATAACCTTGGCCACTTGGTAACTTTCCTTGAATCCTGCAAGTCTCTGGTGCAGATAAACTGGCAGAAGCATCCTCGGGGAATGTGCATGTCCTCTGGAATACTAAGAGGCTGCACCTTACAGCCCTTTTCACCCAGGCAGTCTTATGGCCCAAGCTGGGGATCGGAAGTACAAACCCTCCTTAGCCCCATTTTACAGATTTAACAGCCTACCCGCCTCCTTCAGTAATTCACAGGCAGATCACCATCCCAACCCAGGGATTACCTGCCCGGTCCTCTGCCTGGCTCCCAACCCAGCTTTCTCAGGTGGCTCCCAGGGAACAAAACTTGACTCATTAACTTTACTGGACATTAACCCTTGCTTCCCCAAGCACCCTGGGCAGGGGGCCGCTGTTTAGCCACCTGCATGCCCTGCAGAGATGAGGAAAGGAGGAGGAAGCAATTAAGTGAGCCACCCCTGATCCTCTCTCTGATTCCCATCCCCCCCCACTGTCAATCCCAGGATAAAACCCCGACGCCACCACCCTGTCAGTGGTCCCAGTGCCTGAACATTTGGGATGCCCATCCCGGCCAGGCCCTGAGAAAATCACTTTGTTTTTTTTGGAGGGGTGGAGAAAATGTCTCTAGCAATATCAGAGGCTCCTAAAAGGGTGGGGGTCTTCCTTTATGCCTGATTCAGACCATCATAGACTCTTGGAGTACCAGCCCAGGGAGACACCTCCTAAGGTCAGTCAGTCCAGCCCTCGATTTTTGGGGGAGTCAGTGTCTCAGTAGGCATTTAAGATTGTGCCTCCCTCCACCCAGAGATGTCACCTAAAGCAGCCAGGACTATCACCATGAGGGAATATGTCAGTCTGGTCCCCCAGCCCTGCCCCCACCACACCCACTGCTGCTGTGTACAGACCCATTTGCCCAGAGAGGATGGGAAATGGGCAAAGGAAGGCCAAGGGGTGTTCAGGGCCCCCAGGTCCGTCCCGCTTCCAGCCAGTTCGTCTGGGGGAGGCCCAGGTTTTCCCTTCAGTATCCCCCAGCTTGTCCCAACCTCCAGGACAGTGGGGGGGCAGGCTAAGCTGGCATTAAACAAAAGAAGAACCCCAAGAAAGAAGCGAGTGGGCTTGAGACCTGTGGCTGCAGCAGCTGAAGGCAGGCCATTACCTTGAAGAGAAAGGCGGGGATGATAAGATGGCAGGGGGAATCACCGGGAGCCTTGCCTGCCCAGGCCTCCTCTCTGGGAAAGCTCCAACTTGCCCAGAATGAGGCTGCAAAAGCTGGCGGGCTCTCCGTCGTCTATGTCGGAGAAGAAAAGTTGCTGACAGTTGTCACCTGAGCAGCCGGAGCATCTCCCAAACTCCAGACCCCGACCTCGGCAGGCTTTGGGGCCCAAACACCACCACCCCCCTGCCCCCGGGGCAAACGTACACCTGCCCGCATCAGCGCTGTCCCCTTCCCCTCCACCTTAGGTTCCCTGGGGGCCAACGGGCCCAGAAGTTGAGAGATCTACTGACCGTCTGCGTCAAAGTGCTTCCAGATTTCCAGGAACTGGGATGCCGTCAGCTCGGCCAGGTGCAGGTAGGGGGGCTGCTGCTGCGGGCTAGCCATGGCGAGCTGCTGGGAGACCTCAGGCGCACAGCGTTGTCCCTGCGCCCGGCTCCGCTCCCGCACTCGGCCCGGTCCTGCGCGCCACGCTGCCTTTATATACGGTCCGGAGGCTGCGCCCGCGCCCGGCCGCCGGCAGGGGGCGCGCGCGCTCAGAGAATCGGCCCGGGTCTCGGTGGGGCGGCGGTGCCGGGCTTGGCCGGGAGCGCGGGGTGGGGGCCAAGGGCGCGCAGGTGGGCCCTGAGACCACTGGAAGCGGAGGCCCCCGGGTGCGGAGGCGGGGGAGAGGCTGCCCTTGCCTCTCTATGACCTTCTTGGGTACAGCCACCCCGTATTGTTACTAGCACGGAGCAGTAGTAATGGCAGTAGTAACAGCAGCGCCACGAGTAGTAATAATAACACGAGCTTGACACGGAGTTAGCACCCGTACCTCGCAGCTCACCAGGTCTCTCTCAGGGCTCCTCTCGACCGGCCCTTCCACGGTAGGAAGAACAGGGACCGCTTTTCTGAAGAGGGGACTTGAGACTTCACATGACGAACTGCCTTGCCCAGCAAAGAGGGGCCGAGCTAGAATTTGAACCCAGCTCTTTCCCATGCTCTCATGGCTCCTCAGTACAGCCCATGCTTGGGGGAGAAGCCAAGAGTTCTCAAGGCTTTGTTGGGGCAGGGCAGCTGGAATCAGGGACACTTAGGGAGGATCCAGATGGAATGGAGGAGGGGCTTCCATGGTCCCCTTGGGTGGTGGTTGTCGCCCTCCCCTGCCTGAGTGTGTCCCTCAGCGCTCTGGTTACCCACATCTCCCTGGACAGGCTCTGAGAGCTTTTAGACAGTTGTTCAAGGAGTGTCTCCCCTACTGGGGCTTAACCACATCCACCTAAGGACATCATGGGAACCTGCCTCTGCCAGTGGGCAGAGAACATCTATTGCTGACCTTGGAATGTTCCATGCTGGTCTCAGAGAAAACAGAAGTAGCTGCTGAGGGCACAGTTCTGAGGATAGCTGACCGGACTCTGCAAGCTGGGCACTGGGCTCCCTCCCCATTCTCTCCAGGAGCCTGAGGCCTGGAGCCTCCCGCTGGCTGTGGGTACCCATTACCCCTGGAGCAGGCCTCCTTTCTCCCCTCTCCTGCTGGCTGACTGAGAAATGAATTGGTGCTCATTAACACGTGCTAATGAGTGTTAGCTGAACTGCCTTCCAAAGGGAGAGCGAAAGAAAAGGAGGTAAGTGAGAATCAAAAGAAGGTCGCTGGGGCAGAGGAGCCTGCAGGAGACAGAGGGGGAAGGTTGTCCCTTGGAGGGAGGGACAGCCTCAAGCGAGACTCAGAGGGGCAGTACAGAGCGAAAGCTCCAAAACCTCTTGATTTTGCTGGGAGCAAATGTGCTTAGAGTCTCTTGCAGGAACACAGGAAGGGAGAGAAGGAGTCCTAAAAAGCCAGAGGCCCAAATGTATTCCCTTCCCCCTTGTGCCAGAGGGGAGCCCGGGCCTGGGAAATTCACCAAATCTGCCGAGTTTCTCTGGTACTGCCTCTGGGAAGGCAGAATGGCTCAGGAGTTGGGGTGGACACTCTGGAATCAGGTCTGAATCCCAGAATAAGCTGTGTGACCTTGGGCAAATTACAAAACCTCTCTGTGTCTCAGATGTTCTCTTCTGCAAAATGGGAACGTGGGTATTTACCTCTTAGGATTGTTCTGAGGTTTAAATGAATTGATGTTCCCACTGCCCTTCATAGATCCAGAGATCAGCAGTGATTAGCTTGGCTAGAGATTCCTTGGCCAGCATCCCTCTCTGGGGTATCGATGGCTCCCAAAGGGGCCAATCCCAGAGGGAGGCTAAGGGGAAGTCTAAGCCCAGGCTCTTCACCACAGTGCTGCAGAGTCCCGCAGGTGCACGCTCAGCCCCTTCCAGCTCTGCCACTGTCGTTTGGGCTCCTCTGTCTCACCTCCTGCCCCTTCCCTGGCCCAGATCCATGCGGCCAGCGAGCTCATCCCTGGTTCTCTAAGGAGCAAAGCCAGTACTTCCTCACTGCTTTGGTTTTCCTGGTGAAGAAGAGAGAATAGAGCTCATACTTCCTACTTTCTGGAGGCTGAGATGGGTGTTGGGTACGTTGCGGGGTGTTTGGGAGAACTTTGGCTTGCCTGGGGGACGTTCTGGGTATGACCGCAGCGTGGCCACAGTGACTACCAACTCTGCCTTGGGACAGCCCAGCATCATTCATCATTCATCATTCTGCCTTGGGACAGATCATCATGTTAGATTCGTGATTGGAGTCTTTCTGGGAGGCCCATCCCTGGACCCATCTCAGACACAGAGGAGCCCAAGCAAATTCCTTTGTCCTTTGTCCCCAAGCCAAGCACTGCAGAAGCAGTTGTGTCGAGGAGTTACAAGCTCTGCTCGGGGATCAGAAAGCTGCAGGTTCAAAACCTACTTAGTGTTTGTGAGGCCATGAGCAAGCTTTTTGACCCTTAGAAAAAAATAGAGGTTAAAAAAAGTCATACTGGGCACACAAAGTCAGTGTAGGGACCAAAAATATTGTAGTCAAGGAGTTAGCTAGCAAGAATCCTGGCAGTGGTGTTTGCTTAACTGCAACGTAGTTATTATATGAACACAGGATGTTAGGAGGAATTTTTCTGGTTATTCTGAAAAGGGGCCGAGTGCCCCACTTGTAGAGCTTTTGCAGAAGCCAGGCACCTCCTGTCTGCAGGACTCATGAAGCCTGATCTTCACTTCAACCCAGGCCATGGGCTATACCCAGAGAAGGCTATGGGGGGGTGGTATAGGGAGGGAGCCTCAGTCTTTGGGGAGTGCAGCCTCTGTGGCTCCTATGAAGCCACGTTTTACTGGGGGGTCTCCAGAGGAGCTTTCCAGGTCAGGGGGAGTGCCTGCAGTGGGGGCGGGGGGCTCTGACCAGCCCAGCCAGTCCTGCAGCAGAATTCTGGAGTCTTGGCCCCCCGTGAAGACAGAAGTGGTGCTGTTTCAGACTTAGAGTCTTCTGAAGGCCCGCACCGTCCTGTCCAGGGCCTGGAAGGATTGCTCCCCATCCCTGTTCCAAGCAGCCTTTGGAGGTCGCTGTGCCTCCTGAGAAAGGAACATGGAGTTGAAGGGCAGAGCAGAAGCCAGACCTGGCGGCCAGGCTTTGGTATTGAAGGAAGTCAGGGTAGAGCTGAAACTGATCTGATCTGATCTGATAACTGATCTGGGAAAACCTTTGTTCCACTCTGCTGGACCCCTGACTCCCCGGAGCCCAGCAGCTCCTCCAGCCCACGGGGAGCAGATGGGTAAGAAGAGCTCCTCTTCCCTTCCCCCTCTCCTCCTGGGGAGGAGATGTCCCAGAACCAGGCCCCCTCCATCCCCCGCATCATGCTTAGCCCAGGAGGGAGCCAAGGTCCTTGTCTGGCCGCAGTGGGGGGAATGGGAAGCTTTGCCTTGGAGGAAAGACTGGGGTTTGCGGTTAGACTGGACCAAGTTTAAATAACTAAACATGAAGAGAAAACTGTAGACTCAGAACAGGAGATCGCTAAGGGATGGGAAGGAGATTCGGGGAGCGTGTTTGAAAGCCGTGATGACGCTTGTATCT
>RCUC01114305.1:0-15023 GCA_003697995.1 Taxidea taxus jeffersonii | reverse complement strand
CACACACACACACACACACACACACACACACACACAATCACCAGGTGCATAATGTTAGAGCAAAACCCCATGCCAATGAAACAATACTGTATTTACTCCTCTATTGTTTTAAATGATGGGATTGCATCATTTCATTTCTTCTACAAATAGGTATTGAGTTCCTACTGTATATGTTCCAGGGGGGTATTCTGGAAGATGCTATGGCTTTTGCTTTCATGGAGTTTATAATCCAATGGGAGAAAAATCAGCAATCCCCTTGAGATGGACTTTCCAGTCCAGAAGAATGAAAGGAATGGAACAATGGAAACTGGCTGGGAGGAAGGGGTTGTGCTGAGGCAGGCTTCTCAGCTTCTTTGCAGTCATAGGTGACATTTCATGGAAGCACATAAAGACACTGTATTCTATACAAGATTAGTGCATGGCTTTTGAATTTATAGATACTTTAATAAAATAACGAATGCCCCGTAGAAATTAGATAAGGGTTCTGATGCTCCAAATCTCAATTGACAGGAAAAAATCTAGTTACAGACACTAGGGAGGGAACATTCTCTTTTGAAAATGGAAAAATGATTATATTGAAGGGCGGGGAGCTATCACACCTGAGCTGAGAGGCAGTTCTACTTCATCCCAACTTTCTAATATTTTGTAATGAAGAAGCCATCTTCTTTCCACTGTCTGTAGAACCTGTGAGACTTGGATTTGAATCCCACCACACCACCGGTTACTGGGCTCTTCTGCAAGTGTTCACCAACTATGAAAAAATAGTAACAAAAACTTGTCAACAATGAAGGATTAAATGAGAAATGGAAAAAAATGTGTAGCCCAAAATGAACTATGCAGTCTTAAAAATAAAATGAATTATATCATTGGTGAGAAGTTTTATTTGATATAATTGAAAGGAAAAAGTGGCCATGGCCATCACCAGTGCAGAGAGAGAAAACTTGAGGTTTCCCTTCGATTGCCTGAGACTTCCCTCCAGCCACAAGACCAGAGCTCCCCACTTCCCACGTGCCCTATGGGACCAGCAGAAATTAAATAATTCCTTTAGTATAATGCTCAAGTCTGAGCTGTCATTTTGTAAGACAGAAGGAGAAGTGGAAATGTGACTTGTGGGTTAATGTTATATTGCTGTCACAACAAACTGCCAACAACTGAGCTGCTTCAAACAATACCCATTTGTTATCCAAATTTCCTGTGAAGCAGAAATCCAAGCACAGTTTGGTTCTGGGAGATTCTCTGCTTAGCTTCATGAGGAGAAAGTCAAGGTGATGGGAAAGAGTTACCCCAAGCTCATCCAGGTTATTAGATTATTCTCTTGAGGAAATAATAATTACTTGGAAAAATAATCCTTTGGTTATTTCCCTATGGTTGTAAATATGAGGTATCTGTTTCCTTGCTGATCAGCCTGGAGCATCTCTCAGTCCCTCAGACCATGTGCATTTCTCCTTTTGTCATCCTTTCCATCTCCACACCAGCAGTGGGTATCAATTACTTCTTACCTTTGAATGACTCTGACTTTCCTTCTGCTTCTTCCAGCTGGAGGAAGTTCTGTGCTCCTAAAGTTCCCGTGATTAGATTGAGCCTACCTAGATAATCTAGTTTCTGGTTCTGGTTTCTAGATAATCTGGTTTCACTCTGGGAGCTAACAGAAATGGTTCTGCTATGAGAGAAGAGGAGAGATGTGATTAAAACTGACTTTCAAACTGTGATTGACTGGATATAAAGAAGCTGACTCTGCTTGGGGGTTTTGTCTGTTTAGCATGGTGTTTGTTGTCTGTCTGAGTTTTAAATTAAATTTGAATATCTCTGGATCACCACGTGTATACTTCAGAGTTCCACATTCCTCAGAATTCCTCATGGTCTGACTCCACCTCATTCAGGCAATGGTCTTACATCCATTGCCTCTGAGAACATCTGGGCTTGCAAAGTCTACCTTGAAGTGAGGTCCACAGGAGGCAAAGGAAGAGGATTGAAGTGGAGCATATTGGACTCAAGCATGTATTTGGTCAGGGGAAGATGGAGTGTCATAATTCCAGCCATCCCATCCTATGAGGATCTAAAGGGTGCTAGAAGACCATCCTTTGTATGCTGTTTTCCAGAACAACCAACCAAAAGATGGCTCCTATCTTCAGGGGTTCTATCATCAAGTCCCTGGATACTTTTCTCCTCTAGAAAGGAATTGGGAGCATGTCAAGAAAGACAGAAAAGAAAAAGTCTGCTGAACACAGCTATACTAGTATATAGCAGAGGCTCAGGAATTGGTGACTAGTCCACTAACTGGTCTCTGTTTTCATAAACTCATTCCTTAACTGTTCAGTAAAACATCTACAAAGGCAGATCTGTGTGCTTGGCATCAATCACTTTGACAAATTCATAACATGAATAATTTCACAAGAAGCAATACAGTGACCCAATGGTTAAGAGCATAGGTTTTGGAGCCAAGGTGCTGAGATCCAAGCCCTAGCCCTACCATTTACCAGCTGCTTCCAACTTGGGGAAGTTATTTAACTCCTCTGTGCTTCTCTTGTTTTCACAAGGATCAAACAGAAGATTATGTGACAGCCAGTAGTTAATCAATAAATACTAAATATTATTATTATTATTAAAACATCTTAATTGTTTTTATAACTATGATTTTTTTAAAGGCTGGGTAATATATTTGTGAAACATTTAAATGTTGTTTTTGAATTTTGTGTTTAAGACTTTAAAAATGGGGGGCACCTGGGTGGCTCAGTTGATTAGTCGTCTGATTTTAGGTCAGGTTATGATTTCAGAGTCCTGCAATCAAGCTCTGCATTGGGCTCTGTGCTCAGCCAGGAGTGTGCTTATCCCTCTGCCCCTTCCCTGGCTCCTGCTCTCTCTTTCTCAAAAAAAAAAAAAAAAATCTTAGAAAGAAAAAAAAAAAAAGATTTAAAAAATGTACTGGCTTCTTGCTAGGGCCTCAGTCTTCCTGGAGGATGTCAAAGTAAACTAATCTTTCAGGAACTAATCACAGTTGGGGAGGAGAGAACAGTGGTAGGACAATAGATCTGAATGCTTGTGGAGAGGTGGGAATGTAACCGACAGAGATAATATAACTTTGTAGCATTTAGACCTTAGCCAGAGGTCGATTTTCCATGAAGCTAACTAAGCTTACACTTTGGAAAGCTTCATAATGCAGTACACCCCCAAAGCTTGGGAGGGAACAGGAATGAATGAACCTAGTTTTGTGCCAGCAACTTTGTAATCATTTTCTTTCTTTCTTTTCCTCAGCTTTACTGAGGTGTAACTGAGAAAATTGTGAAATATTTGATATATTTGATATATACGACCATTAGGAAAGGATTCCCCGCATGGAGTTCACACATCCATCACCTCACCTATATACCTTTCATGTGTGTATGAGAGAACATTTGAGTTCTATTCTCTCAGTAGAATTCTTTGTATATAACGCCTTCATAATCATTGCCACATTATCTTCAAGGGCAGGAGCCATTTATTTTCCTTATTGTGACTTCTAAACATACCACATTTCTAGCACATTGTATGTTTCAATAAATTTTTAGTGTAGGGACGATTAAAGGAATGGAATAAATGAAGAGAGATTAAAAAATCGTTGCATAGAAGCAACTTCTTATGAATAAATCTTGCCCTCCCAAGAACTATTTCAATAACTGTGTCATTGACAAGTGTCATGTCTTTTCTTTCTGCATTAGTCTCTTGAGTACTTATCACAGTACAGAGCACATTGTAAATACTTCTTAATTGATTAAACATTGTCAGCAAGGGCAATCTAAAACACACTCCATTTAACTTCTCTGATAGAAAAGCTGAAGAGTGCCACAGAAAAGAAAAAGGGACAAATAAAAACCAATTTCTACCCAGAAAATGGATGATTTACTTCCTTCCTTAATATCTTCAAAAAAAAACAAAAAAAAAAAAAAACTGATTACCCAGTTTAGGGAAGAATATTTCCATAACTGTTTTCATTTTGTAGCAAAAGCCAGTTGGAGTCATTAGATCCTTTTATAGATTAATCTAATTTAGGATTTTACTTTGCCATGCCTTGGAAATGCATATTGTTTGCATTTATATGGATTTCATATAATTGCATTATGTAGTTCTGGGTTCTTCACACAATAAATGTTGATATAACTTATATATTCTAATTGCAGAAAAATTATAGTAAAACTTAAAGAATAAAACTATTTTAATTGCAATATAAATTTTAAAAAGACTTGGTGTTCTTTATAGCTCTTCTAATAAACTCATAATATTGTTTTAAAAAACAAAATACTTTCTCTTGTTTTAATATTTAATTATTTGTTTGAGAGAGTGAGAGCAGGGGGTAGGGAGAGGGAGATGGAGAGTGGAACTCAAGCAGACTCCCTGCTGAGTGGGGAGTTGGAGTCAGGGTTCAACTTGAGGACCCTGAGATGAGACCTGAGCTGAAACCAAGAGTTCAATGCCTAACTGACTGAGCCACCCAGGCACCCCAGAAAATATTTCTCTTATACATCCATATATTACCAGCAAAAGTGCATGAAAGGAGATCAAGCTGAGAAAAATACGATTGGGGTTTATAGAGGTGCATGCCAAATATAATCATTTGAAGTATTTAAGTATGTTTCTATGTAAACATACCCTGAAAGAAATGTATTTTGTCATTTATTTCTCTGAAATCTGGCACTTACTGCAATCTAAGATTACAAGCATAAAATTAGCATAATATTACTGTAAATTAGAATAGCAAGGATATGGGCAGCAGCACATTATGAGATGCCATTAGAGAAATATGGGTTTCCACCTCCAGGAAATATTGAGAGCGCTCTCTCTTATATTTAAATGACAAATAATCATTATCAATATATATTTTTTAGAACCACAAGTATTTTAGTTGCCAAGCTTCTTTCCTCCAAATAAAATGTGGGGAAATCACCTTGAACTGACATGACATCACATGCTCCCAATCTGTGATAGTAATGACAATTGCAGCTACCATTTATTGACTGACCATTCTATGCCAATACTTTTATATACATTATTTTAAAACACACACTATAACCCCCAGAACTAAGTATTATTATGCCACCTTTCTAGCTGATTTAATAGAAGGCAAGAACTTTCATGTTGTTCAAGGATATAGACTTGGCTAGGAAGGTGCAGAGTCAGGAAACAATGTGAGGTTCCAGCCTAGCTTTCATCTACTGGGCCATTTTTACTCTGGGGAGAAATCTTGAATCCCTGAGGCTTCTGTCAACTTTGTCATCAGGAAGGTTTCCTTCCTCATAACTTCCCATTTCCTCTATAAATTTATTTCTTCCAGTTCTGCCCCCCGGGGAGAACAGCTGGTCAGTGCCCTTCTAATAACAGTAAGTGATTCAGGGGTAATTGAGTAATTTTTCTTATGAGAGATTTTTAAATCCCTAGAGGACCAAGTATTTACTCACAGAAGGAAAAGTACTTATATTGAACTAATACAAGAAGAATGTTCCCTGAGTATCAAGCTTTCCCTATATTTTCAGTGTGCAGGATGGAAAAAAGGAGACAATGTAAGAGAGCCAGAAGTGAAGATATTTTCTTCATTTTTTTTTTCTCTTAACTATGATCTAGAACTTGCTGACTACAGACAGAAAAGTTGATGGAAACTCAAAAAATATTAAGAAAACACCCACGCAAACATTTTTAGTGTTTACATCCTAAACCAAATTGTCAAAAATTGCTTAAAGTATTATTAAAAAAATGTTCACTACAATAATATCTGGTTTTAGATAAGGTCCTTCTTCTCAAATTTATCATTCAATAATCACTTTGCAATTATTCTTATTTCATGAATATTTTTGTTGTTTCTTTATGTGTGCTCGCTCATCAGACTCATTTAATGTCTCACTATGGTTTCATTCATTAATCTCTGTCTCTCTTTTGAAAAATAATCTGTGTTTAACGGCCACCTTATGTAATATGCAACAAGGCAGGACTCTCCCATACATTTCAAAAAGGGCAACACTGAAATGTGTCAAAAGACTTACCTTTGCATCAAAATCTCATTCATTCAGTTACCAATCTGGGGAATTTTAGAGTCTTATTATAATTTATATATATATATTTTTTCTTCTAGTGACTCCAGGGATTGGAATTCTGAATCATTCTGCTATTTCTCAAGGGATTACTGACATCATGGGAAAGATAAATGCTATTATAAATTAAAACAAAATACAAATTTAAAAATACATTTAAATCACTAAATACATAGAGCAGGGCAGTTCTTTTGTTCTCTCGGGGTGTTAAAACATGACTGCAGATCTAACATTTACCAGACCTGATAATGAATTCAAAAGGTAAGGCATTTCTTTTTTCTTGAGTATAAGCATTCTTCTGAGTCCTACCTGAACCAGAGTGGCTGGACAATATAATTCATAATGAATTATCGCTAAAATAAAAGTAATTGAAAATTGATAGGTTTGTAAGGAGATAAAAAAGAAATTAATGTCTTTGGTGGATGAATAAATGAGTGTTGAAGTAATTGGATTGTTTAGTTATTATTCCAATCTGTACTTCCTTCCCTTGTCCTTGTTCTGAAATTTCCAGAATGTGGTAAGCCTGAAAATCCATGAAGGAAAATCCTTATAGAAAGAAATGGTCTTCCCTTACTTCTGTTTTTCAGCTCAGTATATTGCCCTTCTGTGTATCTATTTAACCAATGTATTGAACTCCTAGTATATACCATATTCTGGGCAAGTCACAAAGACTCAAAGATGAACAAAAGTAGTCTTGTCCTCCCATGTGCTGACATGCTAGCAGGGAGACAAATGGATAAGGGGATTATTTCTATGCAATGTGGGAAATATAATAATTGAGGTATGATTCAGTGAAATGAAAGCACAGAACAAAGGTAACTAACCACTTGGAATAACACCCATCACATCACATTTTAAACCAGTACATTCCTGTCATTTATCATACATTTCATCCCTGCGTGTTAAACTTAAGCCACAAAATTACCAAATTACTCCATAAATACTGCCAGGCAGATGTGAAAAGTATAATAACAGTAGTATTTATTGAGTGCTTACTCTATTCCAGGCATTGTTGTGGGTTTTTAATGTATATATGCTCAATTAATCCTCTCAATTTCCTATGTTAGTTACTTTTATTAAGTCATTTCACAGATGACAACACTAAGGCAAGAGAGGTCAAGTTACTTTCTCAAGGCAGAGCTAGAAAGATCTAAAATTCATCCTCAGTCTGACTCCAGATACCCAGTTCTCCAAAACTCTACTCCACTCTTTTTTATGAGGGAAAGCACAACAACTAGGAAAATTTGGTTCCAGTCTCAACTACAATACTATTTCACTTTGGGATCTTAGGCAAGATTCCTAATTTTTCAACTCTCACCTTTTTCATTATAGAATGCAATTAAGTTTTTCCTCTGGTGGCAGTTTTCAGTGTGATTCTAGAACTCACATTCCTTCGCTGAGAGGTAGGGTTTATGTTCCTCCTACAACTAAGCTCTGCAATTGACCGACAGAATTCAAGAGAGGTGACAGGGTTCCAGTTTCCAGGCCTAGTCCTTAAAAAACATTCCCTATTCTACTTATCTCTTTGGATGCTCTCACTGAGAGCCTACCTTCCATGTGTGAGGGAAAGTCTATGTATAGGTGTTTAAGGCAATAGCCCAGGTAGGGCTGCAGCCCATACCAACCCTGCACATGGAAGACACAGCCAAGTATGATTGCAACTGCAGGAGACACCCCAGGTGAGAATCACCTGCCTTCAGTTTGCCCCCAGATCCATGAAAGATCATTAAATGTGATTAGATTACTTTTGGCTACTGAATTTTAGGGTGATTTCATATGCAGCACAGATAACAGAACCATTCTTTACTTTGCCAGTGTTATTGGGACAACTGTGAGAATCCTTGGTACATTACAAAGTACTATACAAATGTAATGAACTATGACTTATAAGCCACCTTATAAGCAGGTGACACCACACTGAAAAATGCAAATTACGAAAACCTCAGTCTTCAATACCAACAAGGCCCGCTTCGTAAATTTGTTTAAATCCAGTGGGTATTCTTTGAATGTGTATGTATACCTAGACAATTACCAGCAAATTAGGTTCCATAAAGATACAAAAACAGTAAGAGTAGGAGTACTCCATGTATTCAAAGAATATACTAAATGAAAGGTCCGTAATCAAAGGACCGAGACTGATACAAAGCGAAAGTCAAGCAAAGCTTTATTTCGCGCCAAGCATCGAGAATCAAACTGACGGGGTCGGGGTGTCTCTTACAAAGAGGCGACCCCTCCCAGCCTCACAGACTAACTTTTATAGAGGAAAAGCCATGTGGTTGAGCCTGGCTACACACACAGGTGGCCAATGAGATTGCAACACACAGAGAAAACTGCACAGTCATGCTAGGTCACACACAGGTGGCCAATGAGATTTCAATTTCAATTAGTAGATATACGAATGCCCCACTGATTGGGTGTCTCCACCTGGCTTGACCTGCCCTTGTATCTGGGCTTTGCTACCTGGGACTGGTTTCCCTGGACTTGTTTTTAAGTAAATTCCTCTGGGAGGGGCAGGGTCAATCTAAGTTTACTGCAAAACAGTTCCCTCTGGCTAAGTAGGCCAGGCCCTTACACTAAAGGCATCTTAAGCTAAACAACAAATAAAGGAAACATTCTATTTAGCATCCAAATTTCTCAGAAACATTGTTTTATTCCTTATAGTTCACTTTAAATAGAAGTTGATGCTGATGTCAGGAAAATCTGAGTTTCAACCTTTCTTTTAATATTACCTTGAGTGCACACAAAACATCTATGGGTGAAATGAGGGTAATTATTAGTAAAATGAGGGTAATAATACCTACTATTCAGGTGTCTTGGGAGGATTAAATGATACAATGTATATTAAAAGCTTACCTAGAATGAGCTCAATAATGGATAGTGCTCATTATAAGTGACCCTTCTAGGCTTGGTCTCCACTGCAAATTTGCAGTAAAATAATTATCCTAGGTATCTGTCATTGTAGTTAAGAAATATGGCTACCAAGTTTTCCTGAGTTCAATTCTTAAGAATAATAGGCTGCATTTGTTCTTTAATTACTTCTAATTCTTCTTCATCAGACCACATGTGCATCAGCAAATCCTGTTGATTTTATCTTTTTAAAGATAGAACCACTTCCCCTTTATTGAGACAAGGAAACTCAAGGGACCCCATGAGAGAAAAAGCTGCCCCCCCCCCTTTGCTTCTTATCTGGCATCTATCCTTGCTAGGGCCCGTACTCCCACCCCACTCCACTCTACATATGCTTCAGAATGCAAATTGAGCATGTCCTCCTTGTAAGGGACAAGGGTTTAATGATTTCTCTAGAATAGGTAACATCTAAAGAAGGACCAGGTGAGATTGATCAGATGAAGCTATCATACATATATCCAGACCACCAGCAGTAGACATCTCAACACCAAGGCCCCTGGCTTCAGGGAATAAGTGACTTGTGATGGACCCCTGGAACTTGTCCTTGATCTGACCAATTCCTGAGTGCTTGAGAGGACACGTGCACCAGACTACAATCGTCAATAAAAGCCCACAGACCCCAAATAAAGATGAGACCCCCTCTTCTCCTTTCTCAGTCTCCAAGAAACTCAGTCCTTCTGTAGCTGCTCCATCTTCAATAAACTCTTCTCTCTCCTCCTGTGGGCTTATGTTTGATTTCCATCCTGTATGACGCCAAGGACTCTTTTGGCTGATCCTGCAGGACCCTCTCTGGGTCCTCAGACCCTGTGTGCTGACATCATAATGACTACCACTAGTACCAAACTGGCAGTGCCATCATCTCTCACATGAATTAATGGCCATGACCTTCTGTACATGTTTCCTAGGGCTTCCATTAAAAACAGTGCCACAAACTGAGTTATTGAAAACAAGAGAAATTCATTCTCTTGTTTATATAGGCTTAAAGTCTAAAATCGGTGTTATTAGGGCTGTGCTCTGTCTGAATATTTCAGGAGAGGATCTAAAATCTTGTCTCTTTCTAGCTGGTGGTGGTTGCTGACATTCCTTGAATTAGGCAACATAAGTCCAATATCCATCTGTCATCATATGGCCTTCTCCCTATATATGCCCCAATTTCCTTCTTATAAGTACACCAGGCATTGGATTAGACCGCCCTGATCCAGTATGATCATATGCTAACTTGATGAAATCTGCAAAGACTCTATTTACAAAGTAAGTCATATTTACAGGTATCTGGGTGAGGGGCTGGTAGGAACTTCAACATATCCTTTGTGGGGACACAATGCAACCCATAACACTTCCTGTGTTGTCTCCCTGCTTTACCCTTGACACCTTTAAACTATTTACCTCATCACAGCCAGAATGTTCCCATGTCAGATTATGTTCCACCTTTGCTCAAACTCTCCAGTGATTCTCCATTTCTCTTGAAGAAAAAAAAAAAAATCAAAGTCCTGAAAAGGACAAAAAGTTTCATCTTGGTCTCCCCATACCTGCCTGTCTACCCACACTCTGGGTCACTCTTCAGGACTTCTCTTCCTGGGACTCATTCTATTCCGACTCCCGTCTCAGGGCCTTTGCACTTAGTATTACATGTATAACATGTAAAACATGTATTCCACATGCATTATGAGGCTATGGGGATTGAAGGGAGAGAAAAATATGTATATACAGCCCATAGCCTCATTATACACTCCCTTTCTTCCTTCAGATTTCTGCTGAAATATCACCTTAGCAGAGACCATTCCAGATAACTCCATAGAAATTAGTAGTCTACATTACTTAGCATTATTATCCCAGTTTGGATTTCTTCATTGATATAGCACATGTCTCTAAAGGCCATGTTATATATTTATGTATTTAATATCTGATTCTAACCACACACATACAAGCTAGAATATAAGTTCCAAGGTAGCAGGCATTTTGTTTTCTTTATTCCTATATATCCAGTGCCTAGAACAGTTTCCAAAATTATTGAATATTCAAAAGTAAAGAAAGATACTTGTCCATAGAAATGTAGGTTGTTTTGTTGGAGACCTGGTTGATTACTGCTGGTGAATATTGACCAGCTTGGCAGTTTTTCATCTAAGAAATTCATTTCAGCATTCCTGATGGCATTAGGTATGTGGAGTTCTTTGAGTTCCTTTGAACATCTTATAATATCCTACTAGTTCCCTCATTAATGATCTTATAACAACATCCAACTCTCTACACTGCCATGAGCAAGACTTGTTTGCATTGCTGTGGACAGGAAATACCATGATGCCTCATCCATGCATTGCCATCTGCCCTCTAAATATCTATCTTTATCTCCATAAAAGTGCAAAATGCACCAGCTGAAGACAATCAAAGGTACACACCCCACAAAATAAAATAATCCCTGAAGAGTACCCTAGATAACATCCAGCATTCCTTTGAAAGGGCATCTGGTGATCCTTCTGGAAAATCTTTCAGGATTTTTCTAAAATTAGCAAGCAAGTTATGCAAGGTACAGAGGCTCACATGTTTCAGAGGGTGATGAATATTTGTTTGGTTAGAGGAAGGGGTAGTCCAGTTGGTGAATGATGTTATTGCAAGACAAGCTGGGATTTTATATAACAACTTATGGAAAATTACTCTAAATGTTCAAGCAGAGGAGTGACTTGATGAAAACAGTTTGAAAAGAATCATTATAGCAGAGGTGTGTAGGATGGAATCTTAGAGTTGGAGGGGAGGCAGGAAGAAGACAGGAAGCCAAGAGACACACTTAGAAATGTTCTGTCAGAATTCTACCCCATTTAGGCCTGGGCCATGCAAATGACCCAGGTAAGGTTGGATGGTGAACACTGTTGGGATAGTGAAAATAGCCAATTCAGTTGATTAGGGGAGAGTCAGCTTTCTTGGAATTCTTCAGAGGGTATCCGATTGTGGGAGTCTTTATATTTTAAAATGTACACATGCTGGGGCGCCTGGTGGCTCAGTGGGTTAAGCCTCTGCCTTCGGCTCAGGTCATGATCCCAGGGTCCTGGGATTGAGCCCCGCATCGGGCTCTCTGCTCAGCGGGGAGCCTGCTTCCTCCTCTCTCTCTACCTGCCTCTCTGCCTACTTGTGATCTCTGTCTGTCAAATAAATAAATAAAATCTTAAAAAAAAAAGTACACATGCTAACATTTGACAGTTTATTTTTCTGCATGTCTATTACTTTCTGACAGCATGTTAATAAGTGACTTTTCTTTTGTATTAAAAATACTGTGTTCACCTTATATTTGAGCCTGAGACTTTAGTAGTTTTCGTGCCTAACATGTTTTTTCCCTAAAATGTTTTCCTTCCCTATCATTTGAGAAAGGCATGCATCTATAAAATATTCAAGTGTATCTACTCCATCCCTGCAAAAGTGTATCTACTCCACCTCTGTAAAAGTAAACATTTGTGACATCCTTTCTATGATGGATGCGATTTTGATGTCAGCTCTGGTGTAATTTATTAATATAATTTCACTAATACTTATTTAATGCCTTATTTAAATGCAGTATTGAATGATAATTAAGGTTCCTACAATATTTATAACAGGCTTAGAGAAATCTATCCTCTCTCTGTTAAGCTTTATTTCTCAGCTTTACTGAAATATAATTGATAAACAACATTATGTAAGTTTAAGGTGTACAGCTTGATGATGTGATACACATTTTTATTGCAAAATGGTTACCACAATAAGGTTTTTTATGCGAGTTTTTTTTCAAGTCGGTACTTCAGTTATATTTTGTGTGTATGTGTTTTACTGAATTTTATCTGACTTGCAAAAGAGAAGGAAAAACATCATGCCTTACCAATATTAGAAAGCAAAATAAGTCATTTAAATCTATAGCAACACATGTTTAAAGGGGTTAGGTGATATCCTGATTTCAGAAAACCCAGGCACCAGGGAACATGCCTCGTAATTGCCGCTGAACAACTGAACTTGAAGCCATGCTTCCGATCTTCAATTTGAGAATGCTTCCTTCATCCACTTGGATTTTGCAGAAATTAAACAGTGGCATTTTAAGAAGATGCCCTTTTTTGTAGCTTGACATATCCTAAACAAACACACGCACTCTAAAAATGTGCATCCAAAGTTAACCTTTGGAAAATTCAAACTGTACTTGAGGACATCATAAATGATTCACCAGTGACAGACATATGGGTAATTTTTATGACCCGAGCCATGAATCGTTCTTCAGTTCTTGATTCAAGTGACTACTTTCCACTATATTGAGCCATGCGTTTCAAAAATAAACCTTCTGCTGATAAGGAGATTTACAGAGAACAAAAAAGCCTGAGTCAACTATTTATCTGGGACCAAATTCTGTGAACTAAGCTTAGTTCAAGCAAGAGGTTTTCTAAGCAGTTCATTTATTTTAATATGGTACAAGCATTTAGGAGTTATACTGTAGCTTATGTTCACAGTGCGCTAACAGAAGAGAAGGGGAAAGGCCTGGAGGTAACATTTCATGCATTCTTAGAGATAAGAATTGAGCACCTGCTTGAAGCAAAGCTCCATGCCAGATGCTCTGAGATACACAGGCCTAGTCTGCAAGAAGCTTATCCCTATTTTAGAGGGAATAAAACAAGTGCACCGATCATTATGTTATGAAAAATTATAATATAAGACAGAATATTATAAATGTTATAGGAAGGATACAAAAACAAACTTTTTTAGAAACTTCAAAGACAGATAAAGTACATTGGTTTTCTGGGGGAATGAAAAAGACTTCACGGTATTTGAGTAGAATGAGGTTTCGCAAACTTCTGCATGCATGAAAGATGCCTGGGGAGCTTGTTAAAATTTAGATTTCTGGACCATCCCTAGAGATTCTGATTTATGCAGTGGGTCTGCATTTCTAGCCAGCACCCCAGGTGACTGTGACAGAAATGACCCAAGCTAAGAACACATAGTCGGAGCCTTAAAAGATAAATAGCATCGAGAAGGCCATGATGAACAGAGAAAAGTATTCAGATTAAAGGAACGATAGGATAAATCAAGAGATGGAAAGGTTTGATGTACCATCTGATCTCTTTTGGGGGGTTGGAATTCCTTCTCTCACTCCAGTTAGCCTATTCAAATAACAATGGTTTCTGACGAGCAGTTCTCGAATATGGAGAGACTTAGAATTTCATAACAGAACAGATTCAATATGACCACCTCAAAAGTATCCCTAAATTACCCAAACACTGATGAAGAGTAATTGATGAAGAGCTTGTGAAGTATCAGTAACAGGTCCTCACCTGGTTAGGTGAGCTAGCTAGCTCACTGAAACAGCAACAGAACTCTTGAAGGAAAGGCATCATAGAGGACTGACATTGATGGTCAGTGAAGTTATGAACTCTTTTTGGAACATGTGAATACTGCTTTTCTGTGGGTGTGCTCTGAGTAACTGGTCTGTCTTGCTGGTGCCAGGCTGACTCAATTTATCCTTGCAATCACTGGACGGTATTCATAAACATGTGCTGATGACTGTTATGGCAGGGGGGGATGGGGAAATCCACTATGCTACTCTCTTGGCCTACTGCAAGTGACTGGGAGTTTCCTGTGTCCTGTGTCTTTGGACATAATCTCAGATTCCTTTATTCACATTTTACTTTCACTCATGTCCCTACATTACATCTTATATGCCCTCACATGACATTCTGCTAGAGAAAATGTTGGTTCATACACTGGGGAGTTTCCCATGTTACATCTGAAACTGCCCACCTACCCCTCCCCATCCTGCTCCCCGACATGGAGGGCAAGGAGAGACAGAAGGATGAGGCAGACTACTCCAAAATAACCATTCCAGGGAACTTACTTCTACAGCTTGTCTTGGGCAACTGGAAGACAACTAGATCTCTACACCAGCCAGCCAGAATCTTCAAAGTTTATACAGACCTTTCATTGGATTCAGTTACATATTCAGTCCAGATGGTCTCAAAAACTCTTTCCAGACTGCATCCTCGGACCCATTTCTAGTGTGTGGGAATGGTAAGGAGCAGATGCATTCCAAGGACAGAGGAGGGAGTGAGGAGCCTCTGA
>ML098481.1:5853-57650 GCA_003697995.1 Taxidea taxus jeffersonii | reverse complement strand
CCCCCCCCCGCGCACCTGTATAGCCACTCCCCCCGCCTCCCTAGCGCACCTGCAGACCCGGTCCCCGGAGACCTGACCTGTTGCCCTCGCTCTCTGGGCGTGTGATCTGAGTAGGGCACCTAGTTTTCCCACGCCCGGCCCATCGTGCGGAGTTTGGGCGAGCACCCGCCGGGTACCTAGCGCGGGATCAATACCCGATAAACTTTCCTCAGCAGCAAGTCCGTTTCCTCTCCCCCGGCCTCAGATGCGGGGGTGGGCGGGGTGGGGGGAATGGAGTTGGGCTGGCGGCCCTGGCGCGCGTCACAGGCTGTACTGAGCCCTCTTTTCCGAGCCCTGCTGAGAGCCCAGAGCCAGGCTGAGGCCCGCAGCCTGAAGAACGCGGTGGGGCTCTCGGGCACTGCCTGCAGCCCCGCAGCCAGCACGTGTGTTAGCCAGTCCCGTCCAGTTCCCACGGAGCTGCAGCTTCGAAGGAGGTGGCCTGCGCCCACAGGGACCGCCGTTGGAACAGGGAGTTTTGGGAATTAGCATCCCTAAGCGATGAACTCCCTGCGTTAGCATTCAGCCTGGGTGGGTTTAACCCGGTCAGGTCCAGGGTGATGGCTCTCGTGGTGCGGGCCCTAGAGGATACCAGCACCATCTCCTGGAATCGTTGCAAGAGCAGATTCTGACCCCCACCCACCGGACCCGCTCAGGAGCTGTGGGTGAGGCCAGCAGGCCCTGCTGGTGTGCACTAAACTTTGAGGAGCGTGGGGTAATAGAAGCTGTGATGCTAGAGCCAGAGCCCATTCCAAACAAAGGCACTGGCTCCCTCAGCTGCCTGGTCTGCCTGGTCATTGGTCAGGGGTCTTCCAGGGAATTGTGTTTGGCCTAAGGGAGCAGCCCGCCTCCCCACAGCTGCTGGATGTGGGGTAGTAGTGAGGGAGGCCACTCCCTTCTGCTCTTGGGCCTTGATCTGAAATGACTGCAAAGTCTTCAGTGTGTCATTAGCCCTCATTTGCTTGAACTGCACTGCACTGCTGTTCAACTTGTCCCCTCTCCTTTGAACGGCTAGCCGATAGTGATGTCGCCAGGAGCACTCCTGCGCAGCAGGCCCCATGAAGGCAAGTCCCCACCTTACAGTCTGCTTCCTGGGAAACCTGACCTAACACGATGGTTTTTCTTTCTTTTCTTTTGCAAAGATTTTATTTATTGACAGAGAGAGACACAGTGAGGGAGGGAACACAAGCAGGGGGAGTGAGAAGGAGAAGCAGGCTTCCTGCTGAGCAGGGAGCCTAATGAGGGGCTCCATCCCAGGACCCTGGGATGATGACCTGAGCTGAAGGCAGATTCTTTTTTTTTTTATTTTTTTTTTAATTTTTATTTATTTGTTAGAGAGCGAGCACAGGCAGACAGAGAGGCAGGCAGAGGGAGAAGCAGGCTCCCTGCTGAGCAAGGAGCCCGATGTGGGACTCGATCCCAGGACGCCGGGATCATGACCTGAGCCGAAGGCAGCCGCTCAACCAACTGAGCCACCCAGGCGTCCCTGAAGGCAGATTCTTAACCAACTGAGCCACCCAGGCGTCCTGGAGATGGTTTTGCTTTGCAAAGTTGTATTAAGTTTTTGAGTGGGCCGTATATTCACGTGCAGAATTGTAAAGGTACAAAGAGTGGAGGATCGACCTTTACAGTCATCGTCTTCCCAGGGTTGCCAGTGTGACGACGAGAAGACAGCCTCAATGATTACAGGATTATGACATACATTATACATTCCCCAAGTTTTTACCCCTGTGTTGAGTTTTAAATTCCCTTTAACACCGAGGCATTCTCCAAAACATCATAAAGCCTTTAAGAGACAGACATTTTCTTGGGGCCACTCTTGGAAAGGACAGCCAAATTCTCTTTTTATTTTTTATTTTTTTTTAAGATTTTATTTATTTGTTTGACAGACAGAGATCACAAGCAGGCAGAGAGGCAGGCAGAGAGAGAGAGAGAAGCAGGCTCCCTGCTGAGCAGGGAGCCTGACACAGCACTCGGTCCCAGGACCCTGAGATCATGACCTGAGCTGAAGGCAGAAGCTTAAACGACTGAGCCACCCCTGGGTGTTCCTTGGGTGCCTTGCCGCCTGCTTCCCAGCTAGGTTTTGCTGACAGGGAGGTCTGGAGGGAAACCCCAAGACAGTGAGGGCAGGGGCAGCAAGTCTGTCTGCTTGCTCCGAGCATCCTCCAAGCAATGCTCACTCTTTGCACAGCAGTGACTGAATCTGTTGTCCCAGCACCGGCAAAATCAGACTGGTCACTCCCAGGCACAGGATATGTATATTTGTAATTGTTTCAAAGATTTTTATTTATTGGGTGCCTGGGTGGCTCAATGGGTTGGGGCCTCTGTCTTCGGCTGGGGTCATGATCTCGGGTTCCTGGGATCGAGCCCCGCATCGGGCTCTCTGCTCGGCGAGGAGCCTGCTTCCTCCTCTCTCTCTGCCTACTTGTGATCTCTGTCAAATAAATAAAATCTTTTTTTAAAAAGCATTTAAAAATGTTTCAATTTTACATGGGGAGAAGTAAAATCTAAAAATAATTAATGTGATAATAGGACAAATGACTACATTTTTCAAGCGTTAAAGCTCATGCAGCCTTAAAATTTGAGGGTCCCCTGCTCTGTGCTAGACTCCGTCGTAAGTATAAAGTGCCTTCCATACATGCGTTTTGGTCCTTATAATATAAAGCAAAGTACAGTCTATGATCCTCGTTTTCCACACGAGAAAGATCCAGAAAGGCCATGTGAGTTGTGTCAAGTCATTTGTTAGCGGTCTCTGATTCTTTCAACTCTTCACCAAATTTCGATGCTACCACACTGAAGACCATCTCAATTTCAGTCCACTGCAGGACAGAGTGTACATTTGTCCGATTTAACATAGGAATTCCACTAAAAGAGTCTTTTCACGAGCTGACACATTCCAGAATGCTCTGCCATTATTTGGTTTGTCCACACTTCCCTTCCTTCTGAAGGGACCACATCGACTGTTTCCCTGTTCGGTTTCTGATAACTGCAACTAAGAGTTTTAAAAGCTTAAGTGTTCCCCCACCCCCCCTTTTTTTTTTACCAGCTAAAATGGATTTATTTGGAAATAATGGAGAATGATGAATCAGGACACGTCAAAAGCTGAAGTTTCTTGCCAGATCATGCATCAAATGCTTGGATGAGTGATTTCCAACTGAGTTTGAACAAAATACCACCGAAATTTAGAGGCCTCGTTTACAAGAAAAAAATGTCAATTCAGTATATGATTTTCTTTCCTTTTTAAAAAAATATTTATTTATTTATTTATTTATTTATTTATTTGACCGAGAGAGACACAGTGAGAGAGGGAACACAAGCAGGGGGAGTGGGAGAGGGAGAAGCAGGCTTCCCACCGAGCAAGGAGCCCAATGTGGGGCTTGATCCCAGGACCATGACCTGAGCTGAAAGCAGACACTTAACGACTGAGCCACCCAAGAGCCCCTATATTGATTTTCACAGGCTCAAACATTCCTAAAATAGGATGTTGAACAACAGAAAACCCACAGCGCTGTGCTCAAGGACTTGCTAAATTCGACACTCATTGTCTCACAGGTATTTTGTTGTTTAGCTGCTCTGAAACCTGTTAAAAGTTGATGACGATGCCATACGATTTTTTGTTTTAGATTTTGTTTATTTGAGAGAGAGAGAGAGAGCAGAAGCAGGGGGAGCAGCAGGCAGAGGGAGAGGGGGAAGCAGGCTCCGAGCTGAGCAGGAAGCCCAACACAGCACTCAGTCCTAGGACCCTGCGATCATGACCTGAACTGAAGGCAGATGCTTAACAGCCTGAGCCCCCCAGGCACCCCAGCCACAGATTTCCACCACAGGCTGTATTGATGAAGCCACTGTAGCCAGAAGATTTGGAGTCCCTCTGTACGCAGCTCAAACACCCATCACCTGGGATTTCCCCTGATCCCAGACAGCCTCCACACCTCACACCAACTGACAAAGCAGCCCCTGTTCGTAGCCACCCCAGGAGCGGGCCCGCTTCCCTCGGGCTTGACAGGAACGTGATCTGTTGGCTTTGGAAAGGGTCAGCACAGAGAAGGTCATTGCTGGTCTTGTATCAACTTTAATGACGTGATCAAGTGTGCGTTCTACTGCTGCACTCAGTACCAAACTGGGACCAGTTAGAGGTCCCCGAAACGTGCGACTTCATGTTCTAATAAAAGTGGAAATAGTATCCTGTAACACATGGCAACTGGTGGGAAATGCAGGAGGGGGGTGGGGGGATGCTGAAGTAATAGACAGCATGGGACAGTCCAGTCTAGGGCAAGCGTCACCACGGGAGGATGGGGACTGATGGGAACAGTAGGGAGCAAGACTTCAATCTCCTTTTTATATTGTTTTGATTTTGAAACGTGTTATCTATTTGAAAAGGTAGACTCAAAAAAGAAAAAAGCAAGAGATCAGGGGCGCTTGGGGGCTCAGTGGGTGAAGCGTCTGCCTTCGGCTCAGGTCATGATCCCAGTGTTCTGGAATGGAGTGCTGCATCCAGGTTCCCTGCTCAGCGGGGAGTCTGCTTCTCCCTCTCCCTCTGCCCCTCCACCTGCTTGTGTTCTCTCTCTCTCTCTTGGACAAAGAGATAAAATGCTAAAAAAAAACCAAACAAACCCAGATGTTAAACTGTTATCAAATGCCAACATCTGTTTATTTAAAAAGAAAAACTGCTGACCTATAACCTCTTATTAAAACAATCAACAGAGGGCGCCTGGGTGGCTCAGTGGGTTAAAGCCTCTGCCTTAGGCTCAGGTCATGATCTCAAGGTCCTGGAATCGAGCCCTGCATGGGGCTTTCTGCTCAGTGGGGAGCCTGCCTTCCCCCTGCCCCTGCCTGCCTCTCGCCTACTTGTGATCTCTGTCAAATAAATAAATAAAATCTTTTAAAAAAATAAAACAACAATCTGAGGCCCCTCGAATTTGACTTGTAGTCAGTGAAAAGAAAAGGAAATTGTTTTATTATTCCAAATAAAATATTTTCCAGCTTACCATAAAAGAAAAGGTTAGGAATATGGTATATTTATAATAGTTCAACAGACATGGCCAAAAGTGAGTAGCGAACGTAGATGTTAGGACCATAAAAATTCCCACCAGACCTCACTGTGAAGAGCACAGTGGCCAAGGGGCTCAGAGGTCATGCACTTGCCACACTATTGCCAGGATGCCTTTGGGGTAGATTCCTAGAATCCAGACTGCTGGGCCAAAGACCATCTTCTCAGGTCATTGTGGTAGATCTTGCCAGACCCTTCCCGGGGGCTGTGCGCTCCCACAGCAATGCACGAGAACTTGCAGACCCACGGAATTACCAGTGGAGTTTGCTGTCCGACCATCGCTGAGAAACAGCTTCTCAGTTAGTTTAACTTTGCATTTCTCTTTTATTTTTTTTTAACTTTTTATTTTTTATTATTTTTTATTTTTTTAAAGATTCTATTTATTTATCTGCTAGAGAGAGAGAGAGCACAGGCAGACAGAGTGGTAGGCAGAGGCAGAGGGAGAAGCAGGCTCCCCGCCAAGCAAGGAGCCCGATGCGGGACTCGATCCCAGGATGCTGGGATCATGACCTGAGCCGAAGGCAGCCGCTTAACCAACTGAGCCACCCAGGCGTCCCTAACTTTTTTTTTTTAAGATTTTAATTATTTATTAGTTAGAGAGAGAGAGAGAGTGAGCACAGGCAGACAGAGGCAGGCAGAGGCAGAAGGAGAAGCAGGCTCCCTGCCGAGCAAGGAGCCCGATGTGGGACTCGATCCCAGGATGTTGGGATCATGACCTGAGCCCAAGGCAGCTGCTTAACCAACTGAGCCACCCAGGCGTCCCTCTCTTTTATTTTTTTAAAAAGATTTTATTTTTATTATTTATTTGACAGACAGAGATCACAAGTAGGCAGAGAGGCAGGCAGAGAAAGAGGGGAAAGCAGGCTCCCTGCTGAGCAGAGAGCCCGATGCGGGGCTCAATTCCAGGACCCTGAGATCATGACCTGAGCCGAAGGCAGAGGCTTAACCCACTGAGCCACCCAGGCGCCCCTGCATTTCTCTTATTATAAGGGAGATTATTTTGACATAACTAGGAACTGCTGTGGGCTTAATGCCCCTGCCCATGCCCCCAGTCCTGCTCTAGGATGTACGCTCACCACAAGGTCAGGCCTGGCCCTTGGAGGGTGGGTGAGAGCAGCTTTCCGGGGAAACCGAAGGGCTGGCCCCTCTAAGTGTGGGCTTTGAAGGCGAGTGGCAGGGGCAGTGGAAACCCACAGTGAAAAGCCCTGGTGTCCCCCTCAGACTTGTTTTATCCTAAGTCCCATGCACAGAAGAGAAAACCTTCAGCTGCCAGAGGTCTGGAAGATGTCAGCAGGTGTGTCCAAAGTGAGCTTGCAGCCCCTGGGAAAGGGGTGGTGTCTGCTGAGCAGACGAATGGGAACCCCCAACCCTGTCCGGATGAGTCACTTGCCTGAGTGACGTCCCCAGCTGGGTCTTCACAGCCAGGAAACAGCAGCTGCTGCACTAGAACATTCCACTCCGCTGATAGTGGCTCTCCTTCCCCCCACCCCACTGTTTTCTGCCATTCTTCCTGAGAACTGAACATGCTTTCTCTTTTTGCATTATTTATACTTAAGGCTGCCTTCATGTTCTGAACTCAGTATTACTGGGGACAGTTGCTTTTTTATTCAGTTCCTACATCAGAGTTGGCTTTGTAGCCCAGAGTGACACACAAGAAGTAGCCACTAATGTACCTAATGAGGGTTCTGCTTCACTTCACCTGGTGAGCTACTCCGACATGTTTTTAATATAGATCAATACACTCAGGGCCACCTGGGGGCTCAGTGGGGCAAGCGTCTGCCTTTGGCTCAGGTCCTGATCCCGGGGTCCTGGGATCGAGCTCCATGTCGGGTTCCCTGCTCAGTGGGGAGCCTGCTTCTTCCTCTCCCTCTGCCCTCCTCCCTGCTTGTATGCTCGCTCTCTTTCTCTCTCAAAATAAATAAATAAATAAATAATCTTTAAAAAATCATAAATATTGTGGGCACTTACCACTGCTGAGATTTTTAAAAAATTATCAACATTTTTCAAAAGGACACATGCTGAACTGTTTACCAGTAATAGTTACCTTTAAGGAGTGGATTTGGAGAAAGAGAGAACAATCATTTTTGTTTCTTTCCAGCGATTCTCCACTGTTCACATCTGTCAAAGTGAGTATGCAGTTATATTTGTGATAGGGGCACCCGGCTGAGTCGGTTGTTAAGCATCCGCCTCTGTGCAGGTTTCGATCCCAGGACTCTGGGATCATGACCCTGGGGTCCTGGGATCGAGCCCCGCATCGGGCTCCCTGTTCGGCAGGAAGCCTGCTTCTCCCTCTCCCATTGCCCCTGCTTGTGTTCCCTCTCTCGCTGTCTCTCTGTCAAATAAATAAATAAAGTCTTTGAAAAAACTTATAATAAAAGAAAGTTTGGGGGCGCCTGGGTGGCTCAGTGGGTTAAAGCCTCTGCCTTTGGCTCAGATCATGATCCCAGGGTCCTGGGATCGAGCCCCACATCGGGTTCTCTGCTCCGTGGGGAGCCTGCTTCCTCCTCTCTCTCTGCCTGCCTCTCTGCCTACTTGTGATCTCTGTCAAATAAATAAATAAAATCTTAAAAAAAAAAAAAAAGAAAGTTTGGAGATTTTAATTGCCAAAAAGATGCCCACCAGTTATGAGGTGTGCCGAATAAATGAGCAAAGGACAGGACAGTTTTGAGGGTGGGACAGTCTAGGAGGGCTTCCTGGCAGAGCCTGGGGAGGGAGAAGTTGGGGAAGCCGGAGGGAGGCCGGGTCTGGGCTAGGCCCCGGCCCTCGGCTTCCCTCTATGTCCCCAGCTTCTGGCCTGTGGCTCAGCCCTGGGAAGCCCGCTGTGCACTGGAGAACCTACCACTGCCAGTGCTTATTTACTCACTTGGCGGTTTCCCGGTTTGACACCTAGGATGGGAGAAAATACAAAATAACAAAGAAGGGGCAATTGTCAGGTTCACTTGCTCTTGCCTCTGACTTCATATGAACTACCTGTCTGGCTCCAATCCACTCCTGCAACGTGACTTTGGAACCATTTGTGTTCCAGGAGGGAAACCATGATTTTAAGGTCTAGAGTGAGCTGGAGGTGCTCTCGATTGAGATACCTGGATACAAGATTAGCCTTTTCCTTCTGGGTCACTGATACAGATGAGCCCATCAGAAGGGTTTTCTTTTTAACTCTGGAGACCTGTTCTGATTTTGCTCTCCGACACCATATCCTGAGGACGTGGATGAGTGGGACCCACAGTTTCTATTCGGCTGCTTTTCCGGAGGAACCCTAGGAGGTCCTGCAGACATTTGTGGGGCACCCGGGGCTCCCATCGTGGAAGTGGGGTAGAAGCACAGAGCCCTGGCTTAGAAGTGTGCTCACTCCCTGCCACTGAGGAGCCGGGAGGCCTGAACTGGGGCCCCAGAGGTCTACACAGAGTGCCACGGAGGTCGGAGAGAAGTCACCTCCTGTGTGGGGAATACCTTCTAGCTTCAGCGGTGGTATTTCCTGCTAGAAGTGAAGGCCGGGCCCCATCTTGCTGGCTTGGGCTGATGTCTGCTTCCCAGCTGTGAAGACTGGGTCAGTCGGACCCCAGGGAAGCCCCTCTGTCCCCTCTCTCGGTGGGGGGTGGAGCCCGGGGCAGGTAGCAGAGGCATCTGGCCCATCACATAGAGCACCCCCCTCACCGCTGGAGCACCTCCCTGGCTCCTTGCTGCTTCCCGTCTCTGCCGCCCACCCTGGGCCCCTGGCCCCCATTGGGGTTCTGCGGAGGGGCGTCTGGGGATCTGAGATGGCCCACAGGTGGTCCCTAAGGAGGAAGATGCGCTGGTTCAGCCGGTCCCGGCCTCCAGGGACCCAGCACGAGACTCGGATCCCTCCTCCCCTCGCCCAGTTCTCCCCAAAGCCCCTGACTGTTCTCACTGTGCCCGGGACCTCGTGTTCTGCAGCCCGGCCACACCTGCACGTAGCAGAGGCTCCGACTAGTGACAGACCGACCTCAGTCCCCTACAGATTCCAGCAGCGGCCACCAGGTGGCTTCTCCCGACACCAGACTGGGGGGGGACCCCAAGGTTTTTCATGTTAGATACTTGCCCAGAGCCACACTGCTAGCGTGCGACAGAGCCAGGGACAAGCTAGCTCATGGTACCCGAAAGGCCCATGGGCCGGAAAAGCGACCCCGCAGTCCCCGTGGGCTCGGAGCTCCCCGTGGGTCAGTATGGTCTGGTCCCTGCCCCTGCCCCTGGTAGTTCGCAGGGGGTGCAGCGTCCCTCCCCCACTCGGGGAGCGAGCAGGAGCCCCGGACTCCACGGGGAGGGCCGCCCCTGCAAACCCTCCCAAGGAGCCGTGGCTTGGGACCTGGGTGGACGTGCAGGCAGTCTAGGCACCGTGGCCTCGAAGTCAGGCCAGGCCGGGCACTGCTCTGCCGTCCTGAGTTGCTTGTTTTCTGCGCAGATTCCCAGCCTTTCACCGCTTTCTCCTGGTTCCCTGAGGTCCTGCAAGCCGCTGGTTCACATCCCAGACTCAGGAGGACCACTGGGGAGCTTAAAAAGGCAGGACAAAGCCCAGCAGACACTCTGTTTCTGTGTCCCAAAGACTCTGGTGCAGGGGGCCTGGAGCTCCCCAAGGGGGTCTGCAGCGAGGGCCACCGCCAGGGACACGAGTCCCAGGGACACTGTGGGGCTGGGAGCAGAGGAAGTATTCCATAGCAGGAGCCTCTAACTCAGCTGGAGAACCCCGGGGCGCCAGGGGTGATAGCTGAGCTGGTCTCCACCCCATCCCTCACCTTCAGTAAGAGGGCCCTGGGGTGCCTGAGTCAGGACCACTCCCCAGCCACAGCAGTGCTCACCCCTCACCTCCTTCTCACCAGCTCTTCTTCCGGAGGCTAGTAGCCCATGACTGCATACTTGTATTTTTGTCTTCAAATTAAATGTCTGATAGGGATTAGTTGACCCTGACCTGGAAGATACAAGCTCCTTGCGGGGTGGGGGGCTGCCCTAGGTAGTTGTAAAGGGGCTCCTGAGGCCAAAGGTTTGGGAATCCCGGCTGGGACCTAGGATGTGAGTTCCTCCTTCAAGGCCAGGGAGTACTGGCCCAACCCACTCCCTGGGGATCAGCTATGATGGTGGAGGGGGGACCCTGGGGAGCAGGTTCTCGCCACCACTGGGAATGGCGGGGCCTGATGTCAGGGGCCTGTCTGGGACTGGACAGCAGCAGGAGACAAACGAGCAATCCCGGACTTCCTCCAGATGCTTCCGAATGCACAAAGGGCCCTGCACCCCCCAAGGGTCCTGGGGCTCGCCGGCTACTTTCCCTATCTTCCCCCCGAGAGCTGAGATGGCCCTGCTGGGAGGGGACTCGCCCCGTCCCAGACCCACTCGCGAGCCCGGCGTGCTGAGTGGTCCTTCCCTCCCCGTCACCACCTGGCTCCTGAAATCAGAGACACTAGCACACGGCTGCCATTCACTTTTCCGCATACTTTATTTGTTACAAACATACAATTTTTAAATATAGACTGTAAAACTCCATTTGCGAAATCTGCTATGGTAAGGAGTGCACACCAGCAGTAAGGGCTCTTCAGCTCATCTCTGTGCTTCTGTCAGTTTTGCTAGTTAGTGGTCAACATGGGACCCGCCGGTCACAGGCCCGTCGGAAGCTTCCGGCTGTGCCCATGTGGCAGCCTCGCTGGCGTCCACACCGGCGGGTGCCCAAGCTTCCGCCTCCGAGCCGTGAGCACAACAGCCCGTCTACACTCTGCTTCTGAACGGTTTCCAGGAAGTGTGATTTCTGAACGGCACTGCACCTCACGGGCTCTGGATCGCCCATGCAGCTGTTAAAGTGCATTCTTCTTTTAAAAAATAAGAGGAATAATCTTTACTCTTTAACCAAGGTACTTAAAAAAATGAACTTTTTGGTCTCTCAGCAGATATTCCCAAGTTGATCCTATCGCTACAAATTTTAGCGTTCTATTTACAAGTATTTATAGGGTTACGGGTGGAAGGGGCCTTACAAAATTAAAGGTGCAGCTTCTCTTGAAGCAGAAATCAGTTCTATAAATTCACACACAGGAACACACACTTGGTTTACGACGCACAAGCATGTGGGTATTTACACAGAGACTGAAGACACCCCCAGACCCCTTTTTAAGTACCTAGTTATCTGTCTAGATCAGGAAGCTCGGTCTCCTGCCATCAAGATTTGGTTTTACATCATTTTGTACGACGTCTGCAGAGTCCCTGCGAGCAGGACCCCAGCCCCGACTTCGCAGTGAACCGGCCAGCATAAGGAAGCCGGGGTGACTGCGCCCGGCGCGGAGGGCTCCTGCAGGATGGAAGCGCGCCGTCTGGACACGGATCAGAAGACAAACGGACTCAGGAATGATCCTGGGAAAACATTTGCATGAAGGAGCAAAAAGAAGAATAAATCCCCACCAGCTGTTCGAACACAAAGAGCCTCGGTGGTCCCTCCGGCACTGAGGGTCACTGTGGACGACCACGGGAACAGCCTCCTGCTACCGCAGCCGGTAAGGCAGAGGCTGGAGAAGTGCGCCCCGTGCCCAGGCTTTCGAGACACCCATGAACTCCCTGGGGCCGGAGAGCCTTTACGCGTGCGGGGGTGCCCTTCGGGTCTAGGCGTCGCGTCGGAGAGATGAACAGCGAAACCCCCCCTGACCCCTACGACACACATGGGCTTCGTGTCCTGCAGTGTTCTTGGGCCTCTCCCTGCAGTTCTGTCCCTGAAGAGGAAATTTAAAAAGAGAAGGAATACCCTACTGCCACTGTGTTTCCAGCCAGGTTGTTCTGAACTAGCCCAATCTGCCAAGTCCAGGGAAGACCAGGGATGGAGTCTGCTGCTGGACCTCCTGGAGGCAGGACAGACAGACACGCTCGTGCACAGGCAGCACAAAGGGGATCTCCCACTTGCCTTCAGCAGGACGGCCCCCCAGGTCACCCCCGACAGACACAGCGGACCCTCCCTTGTCGGGGTCCACAGCCCTCTCACACATAGGGCACTCGAGATCCGCTCCTAGACTCCCGACCTCAAGCTCGTCTGAAGTACAGCCAGCCCCCCCCCATCAGACCATCTGCTGGAACCCCCCACGGGGGAGAACCACCTCTTGGCTTCAAACGAAGCTCTGTTCCCCCACGACGAGGGGCCCTTGGAGCAGGGCACGACCCACGTGGCGGCTGCACCGCTTGAGTGTGGCCTGACCGGTCCCACCCGCACATCTGATTAGAGAGGCAGGAGCCAGAATTGCAAACACAATGGAGATGGTGAACAAGGGTGGTCATGCTGATGGCATGTTCCCTATTTCCTCGGGGAATACAGATACATTCATCGAAGTCTGACTTGGTTCAAGGGGAATCGACATCACCTGGAACGTGCCAGAGTGCTAAGTCTTCATGATACGCCTTTATCATTTTTTCACTTTCCAAACCAGATTTTCATCCTGACAACTGGACCACATTTATTGAAAGAACGGTCTGTTGACGCCATCAGTAAAGAATCTTCATTTTAAGACCATGGGCCGGGAACAGTGACTTTACCTCGGGAACTGGGATAAAGGAACTCACTGTCCCCGAGTGAGCTCTTGAAACTTTAGGGGAGGGGATTTGAAAATCAATGACTTTGCTTTCCTAGATTTAGAAACTGGGCAAGTGAAGTTCTAGCTTGCCATTTCTGCCCTCTATCTGTAATTTCAAAAACGGGGCGCTGACATGCACTTTTTAATTTTGTGTATTTTTCTTAAGGTAAATGTGGTTTTCCTTCTTTTCTCTTTTCTACAACCTATCCCCCAGGCCACCCATGTGCCCATTATCCAGGTTACTCAAGGGGGACAGCATATATTTCGGAAGACAGCTCGTGGATTTACAGTACTCTAAAACCAACCCTGAAAACTGATCATCTCATTCACTTACTCTAACTTCAGTGCTGTTGTTGCAGGAAAAAAAAAATTACCTTAAGGCTTAAGGGAAAGTAACTTATTAAATTGTGAATGCAGCATTGTTTACTCTCCCATCAACTGGAAGCTAGCAGAATGCATTCTGGATCAGTAATACAAACTTCCTAACATTAGCAAAGATTCTCACTCTTCTTACACAGAACAATATCTGTAAGCAGATTATCTAAGGGAGCCTGAGAAACCATGATCTACAACACACGAAGATCCCATGAATTTCATTATCAAAAAGTGCTTTATCTTTGAGAAATATGTCGGGGTTCCAATGGAAATATACAATGTAAGATCACTCGACACTTTCTCAAGTGAAGTACAAAGTAGAAAAGGAGCAACATGGCGAGAGGCTCTGCTCTCTGACCAGGCCTCGTGCATGTGACTTTTAGGGTGTACTACATTAAAACTGTTTTCAGAGTCAACAGTGGGATTTTACACCACTCTCTATTCTAAAACCTGAGATTGGACACCAAAGCAGTCAACTTTGTTACTTATCAGAGCAATTCTGATCCTTCCTAAAAATAGAAGACAACTCAATTGAATTGAAACTCCAGGGTCAAACCAGGAACGTTCCCCCAGGCGAGAAGGAGCCAGACCACACTCGCATCCAACGCCAAGCGTGGCCTGAGCAAGGCCTCTCGGTGAGCCCCCTTCGCACCACACTGGGAGGTCACGTCCCTCCTTCCCTCTCACTGATCAAGGCCACGCTATTTGCAAATGAATATCTACTGAGAGATCAGTTGTGCATTGGACAAAGTACCGCAAAGTGGGTTAAAAATGAAAACAAAATTTACAGTGAAGCATTCCACGCGTGGCTGACACACTCAAGCTCCCATAAGGCCGCCCACCGCCAGAGCAAGGCGGACGCCCAGCGACAGGTCCATCCCGACACCTTGTGCAGGTCACACTACCCTCCCACAGGGCCGGTCAAGGTCACATGGAACAAAGCATCCTCAGCAACTACGCCTGAAGTGTGCAGCCATTTTCAGACCACTCAATATGAGGGCACTGTAACCAACCTCTTCTGCCCACAACCCTGCATCGTTTCTCCGGTAAGACAGGATAACTGTTTTGAGGAAAGTGAAGCTTGCGTCCCTTTGAAAGACCTGCAATTTACTGCCAGGCGAGGGAGGGGCCAGGCTGCCCGCACCCCTGCAGCGCCCCCAGCCCCTCCCCCGGCAGGCAAAGTGTTGTGGGAAGTGACCCGACAAGCAGCCGTGTGTGTGTGTCAAGGCCACAGCCCTCTTGACCGACTCCACGCTTCCCGCTGGGATTCCACTGTGAGTTCTGGGTGCCATGGAGATTCCCGTGGCGCTCTGTGCAGCATATGCACTGGAGGCTTTCTCCGCGGGCTAGAACCACCCCGCTACTTGAACCAGAGTGGGGACCATAGAAACTACGAGGCAACGGCGGGATCTCACCACGGAGTTTTGCTCTTTTGATTCGACCGGATATCCCTGTGACTGGACTGCTTGTGCCTGACCCGGCACTGGCTTGAGAAGCACTCTGCCCACAGTCGCAGAAGGGATCCTCGTTCCCCGCTTCTTAGAAACCGGACTGTTTTGAACATGTGATTAGCTGGGAGGTTTGCCAAGGTGGAAGGACAAGCTCTACATCATTGTTCGTAGTAGAGGATGAAAACCAGAACAACAAAAATCTGGTTGTTTCCCAGAGTCTGTAATGCCATTTTCTAACCGGAATTAACAGATTTCCTTTGCTAAGCGCTGCTTCTGAACGAGTTCTGAAATCCGGCCTCGGTAACCAGCCACACATCAAAAGAGCAGTCTCTCTGCCCCAGAACAGTGCGGGCAGTGAGGGTCAGCGAAATGCTACAACCAACCCACACCCATCTGTCACCTCCCTGCAGTGAGGAGAGAGGCCGGGAGCCACCCCTGCGGGACAAACGAACCTCAGAGATCGGTTAAGACTTACAAACCTACCACTATGACGTTTACCACTTAATCTTACATAGGCAGGTCAAAATTTTAATATAAATTACTTTTTCCAACACATAGCTTATGCATTCTTTGCTCCTTTTTTTGGAGGATTCTCAAATTGGTATCTAAAGATTTACATATGATATATTACTGTTACATGGTCTAATGACTAAGAAAACTTCTCTGGTAACCAAAGCTGATGCCATATATGGTAGTGCTCTTGGCATATGCTCTATATGCCTCAGACCACTTCCACATTCTTTCTATTCAGCTAATTATAGCTTAGGAGCCACTGGTGAAAGACTGTGAAGACCCTGTCACTTCTACGGACTAGAAGGGCAAGGCCAGTTACTGCAATTCAGCCAAACAAAAAGAAAAGGAAAAATACACTAGCCCCTTGCAAAGGGGAGGTACTGCACCTTAGCAAAATCGAATGGGCTCGCTGTCGCTGAGCAACAGAGCCACCACCGAAGCAAAACAAGTTGGTCTGAACGGGAATTGGACACGGTGTGAGAATGAACAAGTCACAGCAGTGAACGCAGAGCTGCAACCTGATTTCTCCCTGCTGCCTCCGGCTGGAAACTTCAACAGCTTCTGCGGACCTAACGCCAGCTTTGCGGCGCGTCCTTCCTTAAAACGGCTTAGGGATTTGTTCTCCGCAGCAAAGAAATCAACACTCAAAACACACAGGTCAATACAGCAGGACATTATTGAAAACAGCTGCCTTGTGGTACAAAATACAGTACGAGTATATACGGATGTCCTTAAAACATCAAAAATACTATTGCTCCCATACAATTTAGGAAACATTCTTTGCGACGGAGAAAGTTTTTTAAAAAAAGGAAAAGCTTTAAAAAAAATCCGTTTAAAAAGTCTACTGTGGAGGATGAGAGTAGAGAAATAGTCTGAAAAGGGCACCAATGTTTGTGGCTCTTCCACTTTTTTTTTTTTTAAAAACCTAAGATCAACAGTATTCTGAATCATAGTCTAATTTTTAAAAAAAGCCTAATTTTATGTACAGTTCTTTCCCTCCCTCTTGGCCACGATGCATGAAGACGACCTTTTTGTAGATTACTTATTTCCCAATAAATACAAAAAGATTGTATAGATTGAATACCAAACTCAGATAATAAAGGGTATGCAATAAATTAAATGGCAGCTCAGATAAAGGGCACGCATGCAGTTAAAAAAAAAATACTAAGATTGTGGAGGTGGGGTTACTTGCCTCCTGGTTGAAAAGGTGTCGCACAAAGAACACCTACAAACTTTGGAAAGAACGTTAGCTCCCGTTCAATTCCAAGTCGCCTAAGTCTGTGATACTTCTAGCAATACCTTGGTGATGGGGTGGGATTTACTTGATTAGTAAAAATTGTTTCTATTGAAAATCCATTTAAAATATAGAAGAGGCGATCCTTGAAAACCCCAACTTTTATTCTTGAAAAACAGCTGGATAAACTGGCGAAGGCCAGTCTGTTGAAATTTCAAGATGGTAGAAAAATGCTTCCAGGACATAGTCAATTGCACGTTCCCTTCATCTCCACTCCGATGGATTTCAGCTTCCAAAGGGCGCACTGCTCCAATCACTCATCCATCATTTGCCAACTTTGATCGGGAGGTACTGAAACAATGGATCGAGTTCTTAAAAATTTGCTTTAAAAAGAAAAAAAATGATGCTGGAATTCTGGACCTGAGGATCTTTAGTATTTCAACAAATCCACAGACGGAACTGAAGGTAGGTGAAGACTTCAGTTTTGGTTATTTCCAACTTTTCTGTGAGGACATATACCCCATTAAAGCTCAGGCTTGCAGCCGCACTGTTCCTTTTGTAGGTATCTTCAAGTTTTACGGTTGAAAAATCCAGTCAACCAGTGGCCCAAACAGCCGAATTAGCCATAATTCAGTGGCTCAGGTGGAACAGCCACAGGGACCTGGCTCTCATTCACCCCTAAGCCATGACTTCCGTGCCTGGAGACCAGGGGAAGAACTTCAGTGAGCAGCAACTAAGCCACTCAGAACAGTCCTTGTGCTTGATGTCACATTTCTTCCCATGCCCACCTCAGCAACCCCCAATGTAAAACGACCCTTAGCTCTGAAAAAAACCTTGGCCAACTTCTAAAATCCTTTAGTAACAGATTCTAGTTGAAGGACTGACATCTGAATCCCTTTGCATCCAGGAAAACAAAGCCACAAAGAGACAAGGACACTGGTCCAGGTTCCACACAAAACCATTTTAGACAAAATGGACCCAATTTCTTCCTATATTCCCTGGTGGCTTCCTGAATTCTCATTCTGCCCTGTCCATGATTATTTGAAGTTGCACTCCTTTTCACGAAACCTGCACCCTCAAAACGGGGCAGAGACCAAGGCCTCTCTTTTCTCAAGAATTCCACAAAGACCTAGATACGCTGATCTCAATGGAGGCGAAGAGACTAACCCCACAGCAGTGAGGTCAGAAGAGCTCGTCAGGCCAGGACCCCCGGGTAGAACACAAATGCAGCTGTCACGGATGGGTCTGGGGAACCCGTGCATTCCCTGGCCCCAGGCACGAGAGGATCTGCGCCCCTGCAGGGCTGCCCTGACCGGGTCATGAGCCCCGGCTGGAACCGGCTGGAAACTAAGGGAACCGAGAAGCCTTTGCTCAGGTGGTCTGTCTCTGTTCTGCAGGCCGGTGTCAGTTCCCTGGAACTTGGCTGCTTTCCTCGAATTGTCCGCGACGGTTCTCTTGTGGTTATTTCTCTCAATGAACTGTTCAGTTTTTGAACTTTGTGTGCTCCCGACGGGGCCTCCTCGCTCCACCTCCGCTAGCTCCCTGGGGAAGAGCAGGAAGGGGGCTCTCCAGCCAAGGGGACCGTGGCGAGGCGGGGCGGGGGGGGGGCCCATCGGGGAAGGGGCGCGCCTCAATCCTCGTCTACCTCCTCGCCCTCCGACTCATCGCCGCCGCGCCGCTCGTACAGCTTATCCCTCTGCCGCTCCTGGATCTCCTTCATCTCGTCCGCGTACCGGCAAAAGGCGCCCCCGAACTTGCCCCAGGCCTTGAAAGGGACGGTGATGGCATTGCGGTAGGACGGCTTCACCTCGCTCACGCGCAGGAACACGCCGTACTTGTTGCAGCCCACGTCGAAGAAGAAGCGCTTGGAATCCACGGTGATGGACGTGCCTTCCGGGAGCTCGCCGTACAGGCCGCCGCCCGCGCCCCCCGCGCCGCCGCCCGGGCCGCCCGCCAGCTCGTCGTCGTCGCCGCCGTAGTCGTCGATGAGCTTCGCCAGCGCGTCCCGGAACTCGATGAGGCCCTGCGCGGGCAGCGCGATGGTCTGGCCGCTCTGCAGGCCGCCGGGCCCGGGGCCGCCGCCGCCGCGGTTGACCGTCTGGCGGATGCGGAGGAAGCGGCCGCGCTGGTTCTCCTTGAGGTCCAGGTAGTACTTGCGGTTCTCGCGCACCAGGAACTCGCTCTTGAGCGCGCGCCGCGGCCCGCCGCCCTCCTCGGCGCCCGCCGCCGCCGCCGCCACCTGCTCCGGGCTGCTGGGGCCCAGCTGCGCGTAGTGCTCGATGAAGTCGCCCAGGTAGTCGCGGAACTCGGCGGCCACCGCCATGGACAGCGTCAGACGGCTCTTGGAGCCCCCCGCGCCCACCTCGGCGATCTTCAAGAAGCGGCCCTTGGCGTTCTGCTTCACGTCCAGGTAGAAGCGCTTGTTCTGGATATCCAGCCGCTTCGAGGCCAGCTCCTGCGTCTCCTGCTCGCCGCCGCGCGCCGCGGGCTGGAAGCCGCCGGGCCCGCCGCCGCCGCCGCGTTCGCTACCGCTGTCGCCGTCCGCCATCTTCTCGGCCGCCGCCGCCGCCGCCGCCGCGCTTCGGCCGCCGCCGCCCGCCGCGCTCGCGCCCGCCCTCCGCCCTGCGGCTCGCTCTCCGGGGCCCCCAGCCTCGCCTGCCGGCCGCTCACACGCTCCCGCCGCTCATCGCCGGCCGCCGCCGCCGCCGCCCCCCATCGCCCCGCGCTCCGCCCCGCCACTTCCGTCCGGCTCGCGCCACCTTCCGGCGCGTGCCCCCTGACGCCACACGCACCGCCCACACGCTCTCGCGGCCGGAAGCGCCGCGCGCCGCGGCGGCGGTGGGGCTCAGGACAGTGACGTCACGGCGCGCGGCTCCCTGGGAAGCGGAGAGAGTCCCGAAAGGAGGAGGACGTCCAAGAATGGGGAGGGCGCGGGAGGGCCAGGGGCGGAGACGGTGTGCGTTCGGTTTGCGGTCGCGTGTCTCTCGGGTGCCAGACTCGTCGAGATAAGTGCACTCTTTGTAGGAACAGCGGTGACAATTGCGGCGACCTCTAGAGGGAGCGTCATTAACGGAGGGAGGAGGCCGGGGTCGTCCGCGTCAGAACAAAGCTGACCCGGTAGCGTTGCTGGGCAACGGCCCGGGAGTGGCGGGTGCTGCGCGTTACGTGGGCGTGGTGACGTCATCCCTGCGGGCGGGAGGGGAGGGGGTGCGGCTTCCGTCTGCGGCCGCGTGGGCGCGGGCGGGTGGGGCGGGAAAGCTTCGGGGCCAGGGAGGAAGTGGGCCCTTCCGGGCGCCGTAGCCCGTTCGGCCTCCGCGAAGGGTGACACCGGGGCTCCTGGCTGAGGCGCTGCCAGCCGGCCGCCCCCGCGGCCCGGCGCAGCTCGGAACGACCCGCCGCCCCTCTGGTCTCGCGGTGCAGCCCGGCTCTGCGCGGCGAGTCATCTCAGGCTTCGGTTCTAAGCCAGGGTCTTGCCCCTTCCGTGTATTTGGTGTTTCTCAGACCCTTTACAGTTCGTGTTTTAAACTTGTGATGACATCATGCCTCACGGGCAGTTCTCGTTGGTGACATTTGGGTCCATCCTGTGAAGCAGAGAATCTGAGCCGCGTCCCTCGACCGGCCAGCTGTCCCGCTGTTTGTTGGACGGGGACGGATCCGGACAGGTGGGGATGGGTGTGGATTATCTCGGGCGGGCGGAACATATGTTCCCAGATGGCAAGAAGCCTGGCTTGGCAGGAGCGAGGAAGGGGTGGGGAGCATCATAGCGGGACGGCCTTGATCTCTAGGCAGAGGGTGGGGGCAGAGCTGTGTGAGCGGCAGTGTGACATGTGTGTCTGCTCTGTAGTTGGAGGAGGTGACTGCGGGCACGGGACAGCATGGCGGGGTCCGTTAGCGGCAACAGCTGTGTTGTAGTTCCAAAGGAGCAGCGACTAGATGTGGCTGGTGCAGAGGGAGGGAGCACGTGGGGCCTTTGGGGCAAGAGAAGCTTCAAGATTTAAAAACCCGATGTGGGGGGAGGCAAGAGGAGTTCACGTTGATGTTAGAGTGCCCAAGGCTGCTGGGGAGGACCAGCTCTGGAGATGATGGGGAGCACTGAGCAGAGACCTGTGGGGTCCCATCCTGCAGATGTAGGTGCTCCTCCCCCATGCAACTCACAGAGAATGGAGCACCACGGGAGGAGCTTTGGTGCATTTTTGTGGTATTACATTCCTTGTCCAGAAGTTTATTTCTTCTTAGTGGCCTTAAACACCTGCTGTGACTGCCTTATGGCAAATCCAACACAGATGAGCTGGGGTCTGAGGGTCAGGTGGCGTGTTAAATTTAAAGAGCTGGCTGGCTGCCAAGAAGAGACTTGGTCTGTGGGACGCAGACAAACTTGGTCGAGGAGAGGGGCAGCAGGGCCAAGAAGAGACTTGGTCTGTGGGACGCAGACAAACTTGGTCGAGGAGAGGGGCAGCAGGGTTGGGAACCACAAGTGGGATGGATCTGACCTTTGTTCCCAGGAGACGCTGTAGAGGGATCAGGGACAGGCAGACAAGGTGGGAGGACAAAGACAGGAGTTGGTGGTACAGTTCGTACTGAGCCTGCATGTCCACTGCCCACAGGTCCCGGGCATGGGCAAAAGTCACACAGCTCTAAGAGGTAAAGCAGAGATCTCTGATTGCATCGCAATTCTAAATTCTCTCTCTCATGCCACCATTTGGGAGTATGGAAGCCAGATGTCCCAGTGCTACTGAGTGAATGTGGGTGGGGGAGGACGGCACCTAGCAAACAGGCGTCCAGCTGCCTTCCACAGGCCTGAGCCAGCTCCGAAGCTGGTGAGCACAGAGGGGAGTGGTCATTCAGTGAGGGCCTGCAGTGACCCGGAGATGGGCAGGGAGGGAAGGGCTGGGCCCTGGCAGGTGAGCAGGAAGAGTAGACGAGAGACAGGAGCTCCTGGTGCGGAGGAGAGAAGATGGGGCTTTCTGCCAAAGGCTGCATTTGCACCAGAGCCTGAGTGAGGCCTCCTGCGGAGGAGGAGGCTTGGGCATGGCTAGAATCCCCCCTGAGCAGCTGGTCCGGCCGAGGCTGGGGCCAAAGCATGCTGCTTCCTGCAGCTACTATGAGCAGCTGGCGCTGGGCAGGAGATGCAGATGGCGGTGGGCCTTGCCAGGGCTGAGGAGACACACAAGGGACTGGGGTCGGTGGCCTCAGATGACCAGCCTTTCTCCCAGTTCTAGCTCCCCACCCCCGCATTATTCCTATTAAGTTTAAAACAGATACAGAGGGGTTCAAGAGTAGCACTCATGACCCACATCCCCCAAAAGTCAATATTGTAGCACGTTTGTTTCCTCTCTCCCTTTTCGTACCCCAGAACCGTTTGAGAATGAGTGGCAGACAGGATGCCGTGGTGTCCAGAAGGCACTGAGACTCCCGGCTGCACCCCGTTTGTGGATGTGTCTCAGCGTGACGCTCTGGTCACGATTCCCAGCTGGCATGCATGAAAACCTCCAGCGACATCTTGTTTGCTCGTGCACAGGCTGCAGAGACATGCATCAGGCCGGCAGAAGGCCCGCACCTGTTATCGCTCAGGCCATTTTTGTCTCCCGTGAGGTAGAAAATCAGTTCCTTGCTCCAGAGTCGAGCTCCAGGCACAGTTTCTAGCCCTGGGGCTTCTCAGTCAATGCACTAGCTCTCCAGGATTCGTAGCTGCTCTTGGCCTGAAGACAAGCTCCTGGGCACTCCCAGAGGCTGGCAGACGGCTTCACGCACACTTGTCAGCCCCACGTAGCCTGTGCTCACCAGCACTACTGGGGGCCTTGGAAGCCCCAGGAGAGGTGTAGTCCCTCCCGGAAGACCCCAGCTTCCACTGCCCAGCACTCGGTGATGGTGAGCGGCTTCCCTCCAGCTCCCCAGCCATCCGTGTGCTCCCTGGGCAGCCCCCTGAGCTCCAGAGCAGCTTTCCGCCTCCTTGCCGCTGTTTGCCCTGGTGTGTGGATGTCTCCCACAGGCTGCCCGCTCTTTGAAGACGTGGTGTTAAGTGGAGAGCATGTGCGCATCAAACCCAGAAATACTTTTGCCTTTGGGGGAAAGTATGTTTGTCAGAGAGAGACGAGACCCGCAACAGAACAACTTTAAAAGAAACAGGATCCCAGCGTCCCTGGCTTTCTTGGTCGGTAGAGCATGTGACTCTTGGCCGCAAGAGTTGTGAGTTCAAGTGCCACGTCGGCCCTGGAGCCTACTTAAAAAAAATAAAATAAAATTGGGGCACCTGGGTGGCTCAGTGGGTTAAGTCTCTGACTCTTGATTTCAGATCAGGTCTTGATCTCAGGGTTGTGAGTTCAAGCCCTGCAGTGGGCTCCATGGTGGGTGTAGAGCGTACTTAAAAAATTATATTAAACATAAAATATTTTAAAAAAAAAGGAAACAGGATCCCTAAAAATAGAACAGTCAGAAATTGTAGTAGCTGGTTATGCATAAGCAGGTCTGGGGAGGCCATAACTAGGGTCACTTGTGCCTTGAATGGAGGCAGCCTCTCCTGGGGGACAGCAGGGCGTGAGGAGCCTCCTCCCAGCTGCTCGGGGACATGTTGGACCTTTTCCAGTGACCCTGCATGACCTGAGGTCTCCACAGAGCCAGACAGCAGCTGTCTTTTCTGGCTGCTCCTTCCATCCGGAATATCTTAGGGTTTTGCTCTTGCCCCAGAGCTTCCTGGGAAGTTTGCTTCTGCCTCCCTTTCCCCTTCCAAAAGGCCGTCTGGCTCAGCCCTGGTGCCCTGCCCGGTAAGTCCGTGTGCCCTCGCTCAGCCAGCCTCCCTCAGGCTGGTGATGCCCAGGCCTCCGCTGTGCACAGAGTAAGGCTGCGTGGTTGAGGGACCTGGGGGTGGAGATTGAGACCGGCCCTGTGACCTGGGTTACAGTTCGAGGTGCCCATTCGAGCTGATGGTTTCACTTCACGAACATGTGAATGTGAATGGTGTGCACTTGCACAGAGATGGACAGATGCAGAAGCATGTGCCCGCGGACACAGATGTGGGCACGTGTCTCTGCACATTTCCTCAAAGCAGCGACACCCCAGCTGCAGCGGGCCCACTGAGCATCACATCTCGGGCTCTAAATTCTGTTCTCTGCTGGAAGGAACAAGAGTGGCTCCAAGAAAGGCCTGGCTCTGGGACTGGGTGGAGCGAGCACAGGCTGAGCCTGGAGAACTGGTGGCAGCAAGTGCTCGGAATGCGAGGGGGACACCCCAAAAGGTCCCTCGTGCTGGCTAGGTCTGGGACCACGTAAGCATCAGAGAACGACAGCCACAGACTGTAAGCGGGTGACTAAGATCAGAATCCCCTGTATACCTCCTGAGGTGAATAAGCCAATGAGAGAAGGAAAGTCTGCTCGTACCGGAAAAAGGCCAGTAATAAGGAAGAGAAGATGAAATTTGAGAAACATTTAGCGGCCAGCAAGTAACAATGGAGTAAAAAAATCCCCAGGAGATGTTGACCCTGGCAGGTAGAGTTTGCTGAGTGAGGCGAGTGAGTGCGTCATCCCAGCGCAGGTCCATGTGGGACACACTCGTTGCCCCGATGCATCCCCAGGGTCTCCCCCTCTAGTCCCCGCCCCCCCCCCCAGCATTCCCGCCAAGAAGGTCCATCAGGTAACAATCCTGTGTGAATTTCCTGGCTGTGACCGTGAACTGTGCCTGTAGCCACACGGAAACATTGGCAAGTACAAGGGGCTTTGGGGCTGCAGTTTACAGAAACATGTGCATATGTGCACAGTGACTGGGCGGCGGGGGACAGTGGGCGGGGCCTATGCAGGAATTCTCACCTGGCTTCTCTCCTAGAGCTCTGCAGGTATAGCCACATAATTCAGTTGGCAATGTGTTTGTTTTGTTTTGTTTTTAAGATTTTATTTACTCAGGGGTGCCTGATTGGCTCAGTGGATTAAGCCTCTGCCTTCAGCTCAGGTCATGATCTCATGGTCCGGGGAATCAAGCCCCGCATCAGGCTCTCTGGCGGGGAGCCTGCTTCCTCCTCTCTCTCTCTGCCTGTCTCTGCCTACTTGCGATCTCTGTCTGTCAAGTAAATACATCTTTAAAAAAAAAAGATTTTACTTACTCATTTGTGAAAGAGCGCACAAGCAAGGGAAGCAGCAAAGGGAGAAGGAGAAGCAGACTCCCTGTCAAGCAGGGAGCCCGATTCAGGGCTCGATCCCAGGACCCTGAGATCATGACCTGAGCCGAAGGCAGAGGCTTTAACCCACTGAGCCACCCAGGTGCCCCTAATAAGTAAAATATTTTAAAAAAATAAATAAAAATTAAAAAGAGAATACATGATAAACCAAAGATTTTGATGAATCTAATTTTGTGCCTAAAATAAAAATGCTACACATCAGTATGCAAAGAATCTTCATTTTACAACAGGAATCTACGTGTACACAAAGGTGTGTGAACTTGAATGTTTAAGTTTGTGCAGGGAAAAGAAGAGACACGGATCCCTGCAGGGAGCCTGCTTCTCCCTCTCCCTCTGCTTTTGCATGCATGCACTCTCTCTGTCTCAAGTAAATAAAATCTTTAAAAAAAAACTATTATTATCAAAGCTCTGGAATCACCAGCAATTTCAAGAACTAGGACACTGCCAATGACTAAATCTGCCCTTTGTTCCTCCCAGATTCTCTCCCCCAACCTCTGAAATCCTAAATTATTAAAAAAAATTGTTTATTTTTATTTTTGTAACTTTATAAGAAGGGAATCCTATTGTAAGAAGCAAACTTCAGGGGTGCCTGGGTGGCTCAGTGGGTTAAGCCTCTGCCTTCGGCTCAGGTCATGATCTTGGGGTCCTGGGATCGAGCCCTGTGTTGGGCTCTCTGCTTGGCAAGGAGCCTGCTTCCCCCTCTCTCTTTGCCTGCCGCTCTATCTACTTGTGATCTCCGTCTGTTGTCAAATAGATAAATGAAATCTTCAAAAAAAAAAAAAAAAGCAAATATCACAAAGAGGGTCAGATGAATTTTTTTGGTTTCCTAGTGCATATGAAAATTATTTACCCTGTGGGTTCTGTGTGCAGTAGCATGACGTTTAGAAAGAACCTACAAGCCTTAATTAAAACATCCTTTGTTGCTGAAGTAAACTAATTATCATGCGAGCTGTCCGTGAATCATCATCACTGACCAGAGATCACCATCATGGATGAAATAGTCATGAAAAAGCTTGAAATCTTAGGAGAATCACCAAAATGGGCTACAGACATTAAATGAGCAAATGCTGCTGGAAAAAAATAGTGCCTATAGACATGCTCAACCAGGTCTGCCAGAAATCTAAAATTTGTAAAAAAAAAAAAAAAAAAAAGGCAACATCCGTGAGATACGACAAAGCAAAGTAACATTCAGTGAAGTGTGCCTGTGCGTGTGTATATATGGAGAGTGCGAGAAAGTGAGGGAGAGATTTATTTTAAGGAATTGCTCATACTGTTGTGGGCACCGGCGGCAGCTGGAGACCCAGCAAGGAGCTGATGTTGTATCTGGAGTCTGGAGGCAGGGTTACCTCTTCACTGTCCGCCCCCACCCTCCCCAGAACCTCAGTCTTTTTCTCTTAAGACCTTCAACTGATTGGATGAGGCCCACCCACATGATGGAGGGTGTTCCGCTTTAACCAGAGTCTGCTGATGTAAATGTTGACCTCACCTAAACCAAACCTTCACCCTGACATCTGGATTGGTGTTTGACCAAATACCTGGGTTCTGGGGCCTGGCCAAGCTTTCCCTCCCCATCATGGTGTGAAGACACACGCATTTCTTTGTCTAGCTGGAATGAATCGTGTTCACTGCTGTATAAGACACTATGGGGCCCCTGGGTGGCTCAGTCATTAGGTGTCTGCCTTCGGCTCAGGTCATGATCCCAGGGTCCTGGGATGGAGCCCCAAGTCAGGTTCCCTGCTCAGCGGGAAGCCTGCTTTCCCTCTCCTACTCCCTTGGCTGGTGGTCCTGCTCTCACTGTCTGTCTCTCTGTCAAATAAATAAAATCTCCCTCTTTAAAAAAAAATAAAAATGCTATGGGGAGATGCCACCAGCTTGCAGCATCAGGGTCATGGCTGCTGTCACCAACAGGCCAGGGGACTCTGGAACTTGTTTTTCTGGGGCACACAGGTGGGGCTTTGCTTGGGTGAACACCCACGAGCCGTTTCCCGAGCTGTTGGGCCTGTGAGTGGCTGCGTTCATGCTCGCTGTTGGGTGACAGCCTGTTGGAGGCTCTCACCTGCATTTCAGGCAGACGGGGAGCTCTGTGTGTGTCCTCAGTGCAACCACACTGGCTTCCCTCTCCCATCTGCGCCAGCGGCTTGTCTTTCCCTTTCTTCGGGGCGATCTTGGTGGTGGCCCGTGTGCCGATTCGTCAGTACGTGGCAAACACTGTAGTGTGTGCCCCAGTCCAGCAGCTGGCTCGAGTTCTGAGGGCACTGTTCTGGGGTGAGGCCCCCGAGAATGCTAATGGAGTAGCCGGCGGAGAACCCAGGTCACGCCCGGGTGTGCTGAGGCTGCTGGGTTTGAGTGGGGAGGAAAGAAAGCGTGAGTTTGTTAGACAGTATGGGCAGCCCCAGCCCGGCAGGTGGAGCAGGAGTAGAGGATGGGCCCGGGGAAGCTTCCAGGCTTCCAAACACACTGCCTTGGGAGCTGAGGGCCACGTACTTCATTCCTGCTGAGCCATGCCCACAGCGCAGCCTGCCCTGTTGCCTTCCCTGGCCACCCCCCGGGGTCCCGGTGGCTCCTCACACCAGCCCATGGGCATTGACGGCTCTCTGAGCTCAAACCACTTTGCCCCGGGCTGGTCCTTCTGTCACTGTTGGATGCCCTCATACACTCTGTGGCTCTAGCTGGCTCTCCTGCCTCCACCTCAGACTCCGTGTGGCTGAGACCAGCCCCTAGCTGCCCCCAGGCCCAGCCCTGCTGTTCCCACTGTTGGAGGCTTGGCCATGCCATCTGCTCCCGAGGCACCTGCCATGGCTGAATTTACCTAAAAATGGAGCTCGACTCCGAGGGTCAGAGCCAGGGACCAGAGCCTTGAACATGCCCTCATTGCCAAAGCCTGGCCCTCTTCTGTCTTCAGCACAAAAGGGTAAACTCCCCCGGGTCCAGGGACCATATTTTCCCTCTCCCTCTTTCCAACCAATTCGCATTTTCACACCTGCCCATGGGGGAAGCAGCCAGAAGCCACCCTCATGCCTCCCTCCGCGCCCCCTGCCCCACCCCCCGCCCACAGTGGAGCTGTTTCCCTATTTGAGCCAAGTTTCAATTCAAGAGATGGAAAGACAGTCTTTTTCAATTATCATCGATTAAAGCCTCACTAAAATATTGAAGGAAATTTAAAAACCAACAGATTTATGGGGCGCCTGGGTGGCTCAGTGGGTTAAAGCCACTGCCTTCCGCTCAGGTCATGATTTCAGGGTCCTGGGATCGAGCCCCACATCAGGCTCTCTGCTCGGCGGGGAGCCTGCTTCCCCCTCTCTCTGCCTGCCTCTCTGCCTACTTGTGATTTCTGTCTGTCAACTGAATAAATAAAATCTTTAAAAAAAAATAAAATGTAATGCTCAGGAGTGCCTGGTGGACCCAGTTGGTGGAGCATACGACTCTCTCTTTTGTTTTTAAGATTAATTATTTATTTGACAGACAGAGATCACAACTACGCAGAGAGGCAGGCAGAGAGAGGGGGAAGCAGGGACTCCATCATAGGACCCTGAGATCATGACCTGAGCTGAAGGCAGAGGCTTTAACCCACTGAGCCACCTAGGTGCCCCTGAGCATACAACTCTTAATCTCAGGGTCATGAGCCTTATGTTGGACGTGGAGCCTATTTTTTTTTTTAAGATTTTATTTATTTATTTGACAGAGAGAGACCACAAGTAGGCAGAGAGGCAGGCAGAGAGAGAGGGGGAAGAAGGCTCCACGCTGAGCAGAGAGCCCGATGTGGGGCTTGATCCCAGGACCCTGAGATCATGACCTGAGCCGAAGGCAGAGGCTTCAACCCACTGAGCCACTCAGGCGCCCCACGTGGAGCCTACTTAATAAATAAATATAAATTTTTATTTTCTTTTAAGTAAGCTTGATGCCCAGTGTGGGGCTCAAGATCAAGATCAAGAGTCACATGCTGTACCAACTGAGCCAGACAGGCGCCCCCCAAAATAAACTCTTTAAATAAAATAAAATAAAATGAAATTTCCATAACCATTTCTCAGTGTATCTACTCCGCGAACAGTAACAATGATAAGATCCTTTACAAAAGGCGAGCGCTCAGAGCACATTGAGGAAGACGAGACCCTGTACACGAAACAGAAAATAGATCAGTCGCACATCTTTAAAATTAAAAACTTTCATGCATCAAAGTGCACTGTTAAGAGAAGGAAAAGACAGCTCAGAGAATGGGAGGAAATATTTGCAAATCGTGTGTCAGATACGGTATTAATATCCAGAGTAGGTAAACAACTAAAATTCAAAATCAGAGAAACAGCCAGCCCAATTCAAAAATGGGCAGAGGACTGGAACGGACGTTTCTTCAAGGAAGACGGCGAATGGCCAATGAGCACATGAAGAGATACTCGGCATCACTGCTCATCAGGGAAATGCAAATCAAAACCACACTGAGATTCCCCTTCACACCCGTCAGGATATTACTGCAACAGGAGAACAGGTGTCAGGAGACTGTGGGGGATCTGGAACGCTCAAGCACGGCCGGCAGGAATGCAGTGGTACAGCCGCCTGGACAGCAGTGCGTTGGGTCTGCAAAGGTTACCGTGTGACCCAACAATTCCACTCTAAGTACGTACCCCAAAACACTGAGGTATTTGCACACCCATGTTCATGTCATCATATTCACAACAGCCCAGAAGCGGAAGCAACCCAGTGTCCTGGGTTGAGTGGCTAAGATGAATGAGTGACTAAAAGAACTGTGGTATCTCCACACCGTGGCCCCACTGTAGGGCCCACCCCACCGGAGAGAAGCCCCTGCTCGCCACCAGTGCCTTCCCCTGGATGAGAAGGCCTGTAGTCCCTTCTGGCGCTGATGTCAGCTGCGCTGGATTCCCCGGTGACCACAGGGCCTTGGCACCTCCCAGCAGGGAGCTCCAAGTCTGAGAGTGGCCTCAGGGAAGAGTCTCATCTCCCTTTTTGTCTCCCTAGGGTCTCGGGCAGAAAGAGGCCATCTCCCCAAGTTGAGAAATGAGGGTCACCTTGAGGTTAAGTGTGGGGAGCCAATGAGGTGTGCTGAACACAGCAGGGGTGTTGAGCCCCAGGCCAGCACTCCAGGACCCATTACCTGCCCAAACCACAGTTTCGAGCCCCCGCCCCCCCCCCCCCCGGCAAAATGTGACTTTGTCCGGCTGACCCGGGCCTGCCTTGTCAGCACTAGGCGCTAATCTGTGGATAGAACCCTTCCATTCCCCGGAGGAGCGCAACCTTGCTGCAAACGCTGCCTTCCTTGCTAGTGATTTCCTTCTTTCCGCCCCCAGGCAGCCCCTAAATACCTTCCCTTTCCTATAGCTCCTTAGGGCTCCTTGGTAGTTGCCGCATGGGATGTGCCCTGATTCCTAAATCGTTAAATAAAGCCGATTACATCTTCAAGCCCCCTTGACTGAATTTTTGCTAATTAACAGGAGGGTGTCAAACAGCTCTGAAAGTATCTGGGATAATTTCTCAGTCTGCATTGCGGTCCAATCGTCAGAGGGGGCCCCAGGTCGGGGGGTGTGGGAGGAGCTGGTCCAGGCTCACTTCTTTCTTTCAGGGGTGCCTCTGGCCTGCCCTGGAGCATGGCCTCGCTAGGCATAGGCAACCTGCTGAGTGTGCTTCTGGAAAGGTCCATGACGTTTAGCAGGGGATCTCGGGGCAGGAAGTTGGGGTCTGCCTCTAGGAGTCTGGTTGGACTGGGGACCGCGGCTCCTCAAGGGCTGGGCTGTAGGAGGTGAGGCGGGCAGCTAGTGTGGGCTGAGGAGGAAACGGGGAAGCCAGGCTCAATCACCAGATGCAGTCAACAGGCCAGCCCACCCCCGGTGGCCTCATGGATCCGAGGTCAGGCCGTGGGGTGGGGGTGTGGGGGCTCCGTTCCCCCACGCGGGCCTCCTGACTCCCCTGCCGGCTGCTCGCGGCCTCCCGGAGCCCAGAGCTCTGCAGCTGGACCTCTTCCACCCGCCACAGGGCGCTGGGCATCCAGCCTGCCACCTGTGCTCAGTGGAAAACTCGGTGGGTGTCAAAGAAGGCACCAAGAAAGGTAAAATGGAATACTAATCTGTTTACATTGGTCACCCTTTGAAATGATAATGTTTTGGACAAATTGTGTTGAGTAAAGCATAATTAGGATCCACTGCACCTGTTTTCCGCTTCTCTTCACCCTTCCTGCTTTTTTTTTTCTTTTTCCCAAGGCCTGGGGCTCCATCTCAGGCCCCTGAGATCACACACAACCGGAGCGGGAACCCAGTCGGATGCTGAACTGACAGCCATCCAGGTGCCCGTCTCTTTCCACTCCAGTGTGACGGCGGGGAGGATTCGAATGACTGTGGGTGGGACCCTGTGGCTGCTGGCCCCTGCTCTTCTGGACCAATGGTCCCAGGCTTTGGGATTTCCAGGAAGAGCAGGGTCCCCCTAGTCTGACTACCAGCCCTCCACTCTGCTAAATGAGCACATGCCCCTGAAGATGGGTGTTCTGACTGCAGACAGAAAGAGGCTACTGCCCAAACAGCCGGAGCTCCTCCCCACCGCCCACAGATTCTCTTCCTCGCAGACCGGACCGGCCTAGGACAGGGCGGGCTCCCGGAGGAGCCTTATAAGAGAGGAGTCTCTCTTGTGAACGCACTTGTCTGGGCTCTCTTCCCGATGAGCCCTTGTCCTTGTGCCCTGCAGCAGCACTCGCAGGTGTCCTGCAAAGAGCCGTGGCCCCGGGGCAGGTGCAGAACCCAGTAGACCCCCTGGGCGGCTGGAATCGGTGCTGGGTACAAACGACAGGCTCGGTCCCCAGACCTGGGCCAGGGAGTCCGGTCACGGACCCCTGACGCCCGCCAGCGCTTCCAGACCCACTGCCAGAGGCTCCCTGACTGAGTTCTGGTCTAGGGCACACGAAGAGGTGAGTAAAAGCAGAACGCCAGCCGTCATCCGAAAGGCAGCTCTGGCACTGGGGAGGTCTCTGTCCCGTTTCCCTCCTCGAATGTCTGTGTGCGTTCCAAAACCGACCCGAAACTCTGCTGCTCTGTAACTGCTTCGTGCTGCTCCGGAGAACGCCTTCTGGCGTCATCCCGTCAATGCCAATGGCAGTCACGGCGGCTTCGCGTCCCTCGTCGGATGGCCTGTGGTACACGGAGCTCCTGCTGGAACATTCTGAAGTTTTCCAAGGTCTTCAACATGATCTTGATATTTCTGCTGTGCCCACTTGGGAGCAAATGTGTGGTTCTTCCCCGAGCCCCCGCTGCTGGCCCTCAGCCAGCCAAGGGCGTCCCCACCGCCCTGCCTCAGCTCGTGGCATTCCCCACGAACTTCCACGTGGGGAGGTACTGACCCAGTGCATCTCTTCCCCGTGGGCGTGGGTGTGTGTTCTTTATTCAGAGTCCCAGAAGTCTGCCACTGTTACATGGCCCCATACGAACATCCCGTGTCAGTATAAAAGTGTCCCCCTGGGGTGCCTGGCTGGCTCAGTCGCTGGAGCACGTGACTCTTGATCTTGGGGTTGCAAGTTCAAGTCCCATGCTGGGTAGAGAGATGACTTATTAAATAAAATAAATTTTAAAAAACTTGGGGGGTGGGACACCTGGGTGGCTCAGTTGGTTAAGCGGCTGCCTTTGACTCAGGTCATGATCCCAGCGTCCTGGGATCGAGTCCCACATTGGGCTCCTTGCTCAGCAGGGAGCCTACTTCTCCCTCTGCCTCTGCCTGCCTCTCTGTCTGCCTGTGCTCGCTCCTGCGCTCTCTATCTGACAAATAAATAAATAAAATATTTAAAAAAAAAACTTGGGGGGTGCCTGGGTGGCTCAGTGGGTTAAGCCTCTGCCTTCGGCTCAGGTCATGATCTCAGGGTCCTGGGATTGAGCCCCGCATCGGGCTCTCTGCTCAGCGGGGAGCCTGCTTCCACCTCTCTCTCTGCCTGCTTGGATCTCTCTCTGTCAAATAAATAAATAAAATCTTAAAAAAAAACTTTTCCTGTATGCTACGATTTCCCATTTCATCGTTTGCCATATCCTTTCAGTTACGGGTGGGTTTTTTTTTTTTTTTAATGAGAGAATTTTGCTTTTTATGTCGCTTTCTGTATATATAAACACATATATATCCACACGATACATTTTGTTCTATTTTATGCCTTGCCCTTAGGCTTAAAAAACTTTCCCATCACTAAGGTAATATAAATATTTAGATATATATTATTTAATGGTTTTCTTTTACATTGACTACTTTTATCAACCTAGATTAATTTTGGTAACATAATTATTTTGCCAAGTAGCTGGCAATTTATCCCAGAAACATTTATGGGGAGAACAGCATTTTTTTTGGACGATTTTATTTATTTATTTGACAGACAGAGATCACAAGTAGGCAGGGAGGCAGGCAGAGAGAGGAGGAAGCAGGGTCCCCGATGAGCAGAGAGCCCGATGCGGGGCTTGATCCCAGGACCCTGAGATCATGATTTGAGCTGAAGGTAGACACCTGACTGAGCCACCCAGGTGCTCCAGATTTTATTTACTTATTAGAGGAAGAGCTCAAGTGAGAGAGAGAGAGATCAGGAGCAGGGATGCCCGCCTGCAGGTGCACATGGCAGGAGCTCGAGGCCCGACCTAATGAACGGTGAATGGATAATGACATCACACTCTCGGCAGGACGGACGTGGGAGGATGTTATCTCCATAAACAACAAAGTCTGAAACCGTAAGAGACTCTTAACTCCAGGGAACAAACTGAGGGCTGCTGGAGGGGAGTGGAGGGGAGGGGGCTGGGGCAACTGGGTGGTGGTCACGAAGGAGGGCCCGAGACCTAACGAGTACTGGGTGTTATATGCAATTGATGAATCACTGAACTTGACCTCTGCAATGAATAATACCCTGTATGTTAATTAATTGGATTGATATTAAAGTATATTAAATTTTAAAAGAAGAGGAAGAAAGCTTGTGAACAGGTCCTGAGCTCGGTCAATGACGTGGGTGTGGGGGCACTGGGGAACGTGCTCCTAGAGGACCAGGTGAGGCTTCCCGCTGGGGACCCAGCCAGGCTGGTGCGCTCCGGGCATGGTTCAAAGGCACATGAAATCCTATTGGCTTTGCTGTAGGAGTGAGGATTTTCCCAGGGTGAGGGGCAGTGGGAGACCCACTCCCTTCTGATGACAAACATGAGTGAAGATGGTGGGATCCTGAGATGCCCAGGGCAGGAGGCCAGGAGCTCACTGCCCATCAGAAGGGGGACACCCCCATGGGGGTGGTCACCGGTGTGAGCAGGTGAGAGCCTCCCCAGTTCCCCCGGGGCCTGTGCCTGCCCAGTAAGTGTTCTTGTAAATACCTACTCAGGGCATCCTGCCAACTGGCGGAATGCAGGTCAGTTATGGAAATGTGACCTTCTCCCCAAGGGCAGTCTCTATAGGTGCATGCTTGTGGTGGGCTGGCTTCCCTATGTGCTTGGAAGTCTGGCTGTGGGCTCCGCACTGGGCAGGTTTGATGTTGCTGTGGGAGCCCCTGCAGGAACAGCCCAGGCCCTCAGCCTCCTGTGCTCAGGGCTGGAGGGTCTGCCGGTGCCCTTGACCCTTCCAGACTGGGCATCCTGGCCCTATTGGTCAGACCAGGGCCTTCCGGTGACTGGGGGGAGGAACTGTGGGGAACCACAAGGAGAGGCAAGCAGTTCCTGCTTTCAACTCAGCTCAGTGCTGGGCAGGAGCAGCCGGCCCTGGCGTTTCTGAGCCCGTGGGCCACCTGCTGGGGGCCCTCCTTGGAGAGAGGCTCTAACACGGCGTGGGGGGTCGGAGGTTCTACAGCAAATTATTATTATTGTTATTACTATTTGCAGGTTCCCGGAGGTGGAACTGGTCCGAGGCTGTTTGGGGACACGGTATCTGCTGTGTCTCTTGGCTCGGCTCGGAGCTGTCCCCGAGTCACAGTTCAGTGTATTACAGCAAAGCCCACCCTGATCCCACTGAGCTTTGTCAAGGTTCTCAAGTTTCATGAGCATCATGTCTTGGCAGGCAACTGCCCTTGCAATTAAACTTAGATTACTGCAAAAAATAAGTGACTGGATTGAGTCTAGGAATAACCAAGAGAACGTCACGATCTCACTGTAAAACATGTGACAGCTGCCTGGGATGCTGAATGCGGATGGCGGGCAGCCTCCCCGGGAGCCCGGTGTGGCCTGATCCACGGAGGCCACAGCGATGACCCAAGGTGGCAAGCGTCTGTGTGCTGACGGAGCTTGTCAGTATCTTGACTGTGGTGACAGACGCGTGGACTAACACAGAGGACAAACTGTCAAGAACCACGCACACACACACGTACATACACACATGTTCACACATGCAAACACACATCACCACACATGCACACAAAACATACCTGTAAACACGTCCACACTCTACCACCAGGCATCTGTGTGGCACTGTCTCTGAGGTGCTTCTGAGGTGTTTCTGGGGTGTCTCTGTGAGTGTCTCTGGGGTGCCTGTGGGGCATCTCTGTGTCTCTGGGGTGTCTCCGAGGTGAGTGTCTCTGTGTCTCTGGGGTGCCTGTGGGGCATCTCTGTGTCTCTGGGGTGTCTCTGTGAGATGGCTCTGCTCTTTGCCTGTTCTGCCCCTGCTCTCCACACGCAGCTGGCCTGAGGTCACAGCCAGGGTGGGCGCACCAGGTCAGCCCTGCTTTGGGAAGGAACACCGCCTGGCTGACAGTGGAGGACGGCGAGAAGTTGTGGGCTTTCTGTCCTCCCTTGTTCACGTAGACATGTGCCGATTGCTTGGTGGGGATAGAGGAAAGGGTGGCTGTGGGAGCTGTCGCCAAGCCGGCCACCCGGTCCCTGGGACCCTGAGCTTCCCGCCTATTCTCCGCCCTCCAGTTTGCTCAGCTCCGGGAAGATGTAAGCAGAGCAGATGCTCATGCTCACTCAGATGTGGTTTCTGGATTATTCTGACCTTTCGTAGCCCATGAAGGTGCTTTCCTGGGTGAGAGTAAAAGCCCGGTCTGCCAACTGACCTCTGGGGGAGGGAGGAAAGGGACAGAGCCGCACGAGCCACCCCAGCCCGGCCTACAGTGCAAGCTCGCCAAGGCCAGAGCCGGGCCCGTGAGATGCAGGGCACCTGCTGGGAACTTTGTCCCCGTAGCTGAGCACCTGGGGGCGCCCCTGCTGAGGACACTGGTGATGATGTTGGCCCTGAGGTCTCACTGCAGCTCACTTGGGGCCCTGCACGGCCCTGCTCCCTGCACCGGCTCTGCACTGTCGTACATGTCTTGTCTGTGCTCCTGGGAGGGACGGTGAGGCATGGCGCCCAGTGACTCAAGGGCTGGTAGGGATGGGACACAGGGCGCCTCCCCTGTGACTATGACAGAGCTTCTAGAAGGTACCACCGCATTTTCCAGGAGGGGCAGGGAGTGCTTCCCGGTGTGGTCCCTGCAGGGGCCTGGGATCGGTGACCGCAGAGGACAGTGGGATCGTCTGTGCCCACCTGCAGGGCTGAGGACTCTGTGTCTGCCGGAGTGCTGGCCATCCACTCCACGCTGCTGGAGTGAAGAGGGGCTGGGCCCCGCTGCTCTGGCTAGTGGGAACACCTTGGTGTGTGCCTGAGAAGGGCCCATGGCCCACGTATCACTGTGGATACCTCTTGAGAAAAATGGTGCTCACATCTCCCCTCCCGGCAGACTCACGAGGCTGAAAACCAGCTCACAGACCACGGGGGAGCCTCAGCGCAGGCTCTCTCACCTGGAATCGGGTGCCAACTTTGTGCTGACAAGTGATGTCACCTAGTGTTTCGACGCTCAATGATAAGCCACGCCCCATATTCAGTGCAACTCTGGATTTTAGCCAGTGCACAATGTAAAAATAAATAAATAAAGCTCTGGGACACCTGGGGGGCTCAGTCAGTGAAGCCTCTGCCTTCCACTCAGGTCAGGATCTCGGGGTCCTGGGATCGAGCCCCACATCTGGCTCCCTGCTCAGCGGGGAGCCTGCCTGTCCATCTCCCTCTTCCCCTCCCCTGCTTGTACTCTCACACACTCTCTATCTCAAATAAGCAAATAAATAAATATATATATTTTTTACTTATAAAAACGTGGCAGAGCATCCAGAACATACAAATAACTCCTCCAACTCAGTAATAAAAACAACCAATTTAAAAGTGGGCAAAAGGGACGCCTGGGTGGCTCAGTTGATTAAGCGGCTGCCTTTGGCTCAGGTCATGATCCCAGCGTCCTGGGATCGAGTCCCACATCAGGCTCCTTGCTTGGCAGGGAGCCTGCTTCTCCCTCTGCCTCTGCCTGCCTCTCTGTCTGCCTGTGCTCGCTTGCTCTCTCTCTCTCTAATAAATAAATAAAATCTTAAAAAAAATAAAAATAAAAGTGGGCAAAACCTGGCATTAGTGTTTCTCCAAAGAGGATGTGCACATGGTCCATAAGCTCACAGAAAGTTGCCCAACCCCAGTCATCAGGGAAACGAAAATCAAAACTTCAGCGAGCTACCACCACACACTTCTTTTTTTTTAAGATTTTTTTTTTTTTACTTATTTGAGAGAGAGCTGAGAGAGCAGCAAAGGAAAAGGGAGAAGCGGGTTCCCCGCTGAGCAAGGAGCCCAATGCGGTGCTCGATCCCAGGACCCTGAGATCATGACCTGAGCCGAAGGCTGACACCCAGCCAACCGAACCACCTAAGCGCTCCTACCACCGCACACTGTCTAGCCTGGCTCTCAAAGCGAAATGGACAATGGGGCGCCTGGGGAGCTCAGTCTGAGCATCCGACTCTTGGGTTTCAGTTCAGGTCATGATCTCCGGGTCATGAGATCAAGCCCAGTGTCAGGCTCTGCCCTCACCCGAGAGTCTGCTTGAGATTCTCCCTTTCCCTCTGCTCCTCCCTCCATTTGCACTCTCTTTCTCTCAAATGAATAAATAAATCCTTAAAAAAAAAAAGAATGAATTCATGAATGTGTGCTCGATATGGTTGAAGTCTGAGCAAAGTAAGGCAGAGAAAGGAGCTCGTGGTTCCCTTTACGTGAACCGTTCAGAGCAGGCCAGTCTACGGAGACGGAAAGTAGACTCATGGTTGCCAGGGACTGGAGAAGGGGAGTGGGGTTGCTACTCATGGGGACAAGCTGTTTCTGGGGCCATGAAAAGTTCTAATATTAGATGACGCTGTTGGCCGATGGACTCAAACCACGGAATACACTAACAATGCTAAAAACACTGGATTACATGTTAAAATGGTGAATCTTGCAGCGTGTGAATTATACCGCAAGAAGAAACAGAAAACAGGCCAGCTGTATGGTTCTGTTTCCTCATCTGCCTCGTGGAGATAGCCCTGCCCATGCTTGGAGCTGTGGGGCAGGGACAGCGAGGAGAGCCACCCCGCAGCCAGCCGCATGTGGGGGTCTCCTGTCCCCATGTCCAGGATGAGGGCCAGCCCTGTGTGCTGGACACCTCCCCACAGCGTCCTCTAGTTCCTGAGCTTCTGGAGACTCGTTCTGCTGATAGGAAGCAGAGAGGAGGCCAGCGTCTGGGCCCAGGATTCTAACGGGAAGAGCTGGGATTCAAGTCCCAGCCGTGGAGCTCAGGGGTGGCTGCATCTGACCCTTGCCTCACCTCCTGGGCTCTGCCTTCTTTAGTTTTGGGCCCAGAAGTTCCCCACCCCTTCTGATTAAAGCCACTCACTCCCAGGGCCAGCACAGACTCCGGGGAGCCTGCCTGGGTGCAGACATCCCCTCCCTCGAGGCCGGAGGGGACTCAGGAGCCGAGCTGGACTCAGACAGAGGCAGCAAACGTTCAGGACCACAGTCCCCTGTGCAAAGTCGGTGCCTCTGTTGGCGTGGGGCCTGCAAGCCTGAATCTGCCCCACCCAGCAGACCTAGGGCCCCAGGCAAGTCACAGAGCTCGCTTCCCCCACAGTCACAGTGAGGATAAAGCTAACACTGACCCGGCCACTAGAGGGCAAGGTGTAGTTTGCAAAGCGCTTCATAAACGTCAAGTACAAGGATGTATGGAGTGAAATATAATGTGTGGGAATAGGCTGATGGGAGGTCAGCGTCGAATAAGGGGGTTCTAGCTCCTTCCTCGTCCTGGCCTGTTGCTCAACCGCTCTGACTGGATCTCAGGATCCTACAGCCCCAGGAACCTACCCGGCAGCCACAACAGTTCTCTCAGGATGCTGGAGAATCCATGTTTGGTTCTGGGCCTTCAGCATGCACTGTCCCCCAGAAGGGCAGGACCCCCAAATGTTGCCAGGTGGTGCGTGAGGCACCTCCCTCTGGGCTCCACAAGCCCCGCCCTCAGCGGGGCAGCCAGGCTGTCATGGAGAATCTGGAAAGGAAGCAGGCCGGGCTGACCACTTCTGGCAAGCCACCTACTGGAAAGGGAATTTACAATCGTCCAGAGCACCTGCTGTCTGGAGCCACTTAGCATCTCTGATCCCAGCAGACCTGAGCACCCTTCACAGCCGGCTTGCTCTTCAAGAGAACGGCTGGCTTGTCCCGAGGCCACCAGCACCAGGGACTGATGCTGGAGCAGGCTATGTGGGGGCATCCAAGGGCCTCCAGGCTGGGTGGGCTCTGCACAGGAGGTGACCCCCGAGCCCCCCAGAGAGGGGAGTCAGCAGTGACCAGGGGAAGCCTCCGGAGCTGTGAGCCGTTCAATGACATACCCGAAGGCCATGATGGACAGCTGCCAACCTCCTTCCACATCAACAGGGCACAACGAGGCAAGGATGGCACCCAAATTTGCTGTGCCCCAGTGGGGAGGGAGCAGCTTTGAAAACCAAGGGGCCATCTATAGAGTGACAAGAGTCAGTGGAGGTGGCAGGATGGGGCAGGGGGCAGGGCTGGGGCATTGCAGGGTCAGAGGGTCTGGGGAGGGAGGGATGCTGCTGGTCCTGGCTCAGAAGTCCCAGAGGTAGGGTTCCTGGGGCCTGGGATGCCCACTCTCAGCAGGGACACAGCCAACAGCTGGGAGTGTCTGTCCCAGGGTGTGCTCAGCCACAGCCCTGCCCAGGGGGGTGGCCTTGAGACCCACAATCTTCTCCAATGGCCAGTTGGCCCAGTGGCCATTCCCCCCCCAAGACAAGGAGCACCCTTGGCTAGGCAAGGAGCCTTAGGGGAGGGGAATTGGGGGGGGGGAGGAGAGACCTCAGCTGTGGGAGGAAGAGCCTGGGACATAAAGGGCACGGTTTCCTCTCTAACCGTGGACTCCACCACCAGCAGGTCCACAGTCTAGGGCCCCGGGGGAATGCAGTCTTGCTGCCCCACCAGACTGGGCTCCCAGGCCTTCTCCTCCAGTTCAGGACCCCTCAGGGGTCAGCAGAGGACATGGGGGTGACATTTGCCAGGTTGCTGGATGGTTTGTGGATGTCCACCCAAAGACACAAGCCTCACAGACACGGAGAACCCTTTATTGCAGGGCGCACGGGTGTCCAGCGTGGGGCTGGCTTGGAGGGCTACCCGTGTGCGGCGGGCCTGGTCAGCGGCTGGGCCAGAGGAGCGTGAAGGCACCGCGGCTGCAGCGGAAGTCCGGCTCTGGCTGCTCGGGCTTGGGTTCCACGGAGACGAGGCGACGGGCCCCGCGCTGACTCAGAGGGATGCAGTCGGAGACGCGGACCTCCAGGGCCCTTCCCTTCCTGAAGGGGGGGCGGGAGGGCGTCAGGGGTGGGGGGCCGTGTGGGCAGGGAGGGAGACGGGTCAGCGGGCGAGGCGGGCGGTCTGGTGCGCGGAGGTGAGGGAGGGCCGTCAGGAGCCGGGTGGGGGGCTGCCGGAGGCGGGACATGGTGTCAGGGGCAGGACAGAAGGGCGGCCAGGGGGCGGGGCGGGGTGGGGCCTGGCGAGGGAAGCTGGGGCGGGCAGGTGCTGCAGGGCGTGGGTCCCCGGCCGCGCCTGACTCACCCTTGGCAGTGCGCAGCCAGCACGCCCACCAGCTCCCCCACGCGGTTGTCCAGCGGCGGCCGGCAGCGGTGCAAACACACCACCAGGTCGTCCTGGCCGCGCGCGTGCAGCACCACCAGCTGGTCCCGGCCGCTGGTCACGCTCAGCCCGGTCACCTGCGCCGCGCGGCCGGGGTCAGGGGAGGGGCAGGCCCTCCTCCTCGCCCCCAGCAGTCTCCCGGAGCCCGCCGCTCTCCGGGTCCAGGCCCCCTTCCGCCCTCTCCAGCTCCACCCACAAAGGGGCCAGCCAAGGCGCTGCTCGAGAGAACGAGCTCCCGGGACTGAACGTTGGCCGTTGCGCCTCTAATCCGGCGCCACGAACCTCCCGGGGCTCCCGAGTTCCCCGGACGTGCAGGTGCGGCCGGGGCGCTGAGCCTTCTGCTCCCCCCCCACTACGTCTAGGGGACACACAGGCGTGGCCGGCGCCCCAGACAGGCCCCCCACTCGGTTCCGGGGACCTCAGGTTTCTCCTCAGGGAGAAACCGCTGTCCACAGCAACCGTTCCCGCGATCGGGCGGGAGCCCCCCCCCCCCCCGCCCCCCCCCCCCCCCCCCCCCCCCCCCCGCAACCACGCCGCTGCGGATGTAGGTAAGGGGCCGGTGGCTCGGCTCTCTGTCTGCCCTGAGCAGCAGAAAGGCCCGGGCATCCTGAGCTGATGCTAAGATCTAGAAAGCTGGGGCATTCTCCGTTTGGGGCGAGTGGAGACGTCCCCACCCCCGGGCTCACCGCTTCCAGGGGCACGGCCCGCATCACCCGGTACTGCCGGCCGGGGTCCAGCTTGTAGACATGCCGGTCAGTGAGCAGAAGCGCCCGGTCCCGGCTCTTGTTGAAGCGGTTCACCTGCAGGACAGGTGCATTCCGGCTCACCTGGCCGGCCCCAGGGCCCCTCTCCCTGGACCCCTTTTCTCATGGCCTGGGTTGGATCTGACCACTTCTGAAACCTCTGCCCTGGGCCTGGGCTGGGGCTGCCACTGCCTCTCCTCCCCCCGCCGCAGGCCTCACCTTCCGGACATGACTGGAGAACAGCACGGCCCCAAAGCTGTCCTTCTCACGGAGTGCCTTCAGTCGCTCAGCGAACAGGCCCGAGGCTGTGGGGTTGTCCATGGCCTGAGGACAGATGGGAGCTGCTTGGCCACGCTGGACCAACAGCAAGTTTGATAAGTGGGCACAGCTGTTCCTCACCTCTCGAGCCAAACCGAGTCAGGCCTTGTGCCAGCCTCCCTGGCTCGTCTGAGGGCCTTGCACCCACACCCCTACAGCCCTAGGTTCTGGTCATGCCTGAGCCCGTCATAGCTGCCCACCAAAGCGGAAGCTGAGAAAGCAGGGTCCTGGGGTCCAGGGAAGCCCTTCAGCCCCTGAGCCTTCATCCCTTGTAGAATGGAGCCAGGGGCACGGCTCACCATGCCTGTGTGAGGGCCAGGGGGAACTAGGGCATGGGTGCAGGTTGTGGAGTAGGGGCTGGGGGGCGCCTCTACCTGATACACATGGAGAAGGGGGAGGGGCAGAGAGAAGGTGCTCAGTAAGGCCCAGAGGCCAGGGGCAAGGGCAGAGGGGCATGGTCCACAGGCTGGACGCACGGCCAGGCCCAGGGAGAGGACGTCTGGGGTGGACACCGGCAAGGTCTCAGCCCTGAACCCCTCCTTGTGCCCAGACTTCATGGCCAATACTCACAGAGGACAAGTAGTCCCTGACCCAGGCCCGACGGCAGCCCCAGTCCTGCCGTAGCTCCTGTAGGACCGTCATGGCTGCCACCTTGGCCTTGATCTGGGCCATGTCTGAAGGTGGGATGTTCTTCACCAGCTGCCGGGCCCGCCACCTAGAGGGAACCAGGTGGTCAGATGGACCTCATGCAGCCCTCCCCTTCTCCACCCCTGTCCTGCTTCCCTCACATCCATGCCCTTCTCTTGCTTCCTCTCCTCCAGGGCAGAAGGCCAAGCCTCTCAGCCTGGCCCTGGCTGTCCAGCTTTCCCCTCCCCCGGCTCGGTAGGAGGTGGCCCTGCCCACTCTGTGCCGCTCCTCCTGGAGAACTACTCCGCGGTCAAAGTGCTGCTCAGATGCACTGTTCCCCCAGCCCCTGGTCCCAGCCAGCCACCCTCCCCTGCAGGCCTCCAGCAAGGAGCTGGCAGGGCTCTGCCGTGACTGTGGGGTGTGGGGACCCAGTTACTAGGCATAGCCTCCTGTTTTCCTGGTTATGAATGGGGCTTGTGGGGTGCTGAGGGCTGCGTGCAGGTCGCTGGCCGAATGGGGAGAGACAAAGGGGCAGTGGCTGGGGGCCCGCACCTGCAGAACAGCGTCTGGCAGGTGTCCTGGAACGGCTGTAGCACCGCAGGGGGCAGCGGCCAGATGAGGTCCCTGCCGTAGAGCGGGGGCTGCCTCGCCGCCTGGAACCGCTGCTGTAGCTCTGCCAGGTGAGCGCGTACCTTGTGCCTCCGGAACCAGCGCATGATGGTGTAGACAGCCCTCAGTCGCCGACAGCGCTGCCTGGCCAGCGTGCCACGCCAGGCCTGGGGGCCGGCCCGGCTTTCTGTCAGTCCAGGCCAGGCCGCGCCTCCCTGCCTGTTTCCCTCCCTCCCTTCCCCTGTGGCCCACCCACCTCCCAACCCTCCTCTGGGCGCTGGGCCAGGCTGATCTGCCCAAGACTCCTGGGGGCCACGGCCACCTGGCTGCAGGGTGGCTTCCCAGGTGGGCACAGGGCCCTGCTGCAGTCTCCGTCTAACTCCTGGGAAAGCCGCTCTCCCCGTTCCATGTCCTTCTGCCTGGCACCCACAGATGGGGGCACTTACCCCTCGCTGGGGGCAGCTGCCAACTGACCACCTGGAATCTGTGCTGGCCCAGGTTTGACCTTCAACTCTTAGAGGCCCCAACATAGAGGGGTACCCCAAGAAACCCAGACCAGAAACCCTACACGGCAGGGAGCCCAGGGGACCCCCAGATGAAAGCAGACTTAAGGAAAAAGACTCAGACCGGGGACAGGATGGCAGTGTGGACGGTCCTGGAAATGGTGGGGCCGCAAAGACCCAGTGTGAGTGTCCCAAGTCCCATTTCTGTGACCATGGCATGGTGTCATGTACCTAGAAGCAACCCCTCCGTGTTAGGGGCGACAGAATAGCTCATGGCTAAATGTGGGGTCACCACGGGTAATAGCGGGACACTGTGGAAATTCGAATATGGCCTGCATATTATTCAGATATGTAGACTGTGTAGTCGGTGTTAGGGTTCTCGTCTGCGGACCTCAGCATGGCCAGAAAAGGGAACGTACTTGTCCTTGAGACATGTGCTGAAATATGGAGGGGCCCCATTACTGCTATGGCTTAGGAGATCATATAAACGTACCTATATGTGAGTGTGGGGACAGACAGATGGACACACAGAGCTGGGGTGGGGGAGCGCACGACGGCAGCAACCCGAGTGGATGGTAAGTCATCACAGGCATCTCTGACTTTTCAGTTGGTTTGAAACATTAAAAATAAAAAGTCACGGGGAGAGATGGAGGAATTCCTGTCTTTTGGGAATACTTACTAAAATGGCTCTAAACAAAATGATTTGACGGGGCGCCTGTGGGGCTCAGTCAGTCAAGTGTCCGACTCTTGATTTTGGCTCAGGTTATGATCCCAGGGTCGCGAGAGTGAGCCCGAGTCAGTGTTCAGCGGAGAATCAGCTTGGTATCCTCTCTCCCTCTCCCTCAGCCCACCCCCAGCTCACATGCTCGAGGCCTCTCTAAGATGAATAAATAAGTCTTTAAAGAAATGTTTTGCTTAAAAATAACTGGGATGGGCTGCAGGTGTCTGACTCAAACCACACACTGGTCAGGTCGGCACAGCGGATGCTGGGAGTAGGAGGGGAATTCGGTACACTGTTATGCGTGCTTTTCTCTAGGTCTGAGATCTTTCAGAGACAACAGAAGAAAAGAAGGAAAGAGAAAAGGAAGGGGGGCGCCTGGGGAGCTCAGGTGATGAAGCGTCTGCCTGCCTTCAGCTCAGGTTCTGATCTTGGGGTTGTGGGATTGAGCCCCGCATTGGGCTCCTTGCTCAGCGGGAAGCCTGCTTCTCCCTCTCTCTGTCACTCTCCCTGCTCACACACTCCCTCTCTCAAACAAATAAATAAAATATTAAAAAAAAAAAAAGGGGCTCAGTTGGTTAAGCAGCTGCCTTCCGTTCAGGTCGTGATCTCAGGGTCCTGGGATCGAGCCCTGCATTAGGCTCCCTGCTCAGCAGGGAGACTGCTTCTCTCTCCCTCTCCCTCTGCTGTTTTCCCTTCTCATGCTCTCTCTCTCTCTTTCTCAAGTAAACAAAATCTTAAAAAAGAAAAAGAAAAACAAAGAAAGAAAGAAAAGTAAAGGAAGGAAGCCACATTGCTGAAAATCGTATTTTGAGCACCTGGATCCACCTGGGCCTGAAGCTGATGACCACGGGACTGAGGTAAACTAACCACATCCACACCTTTTGCTTAAGTCAATTTCGGTCCTGGTCAGTCTCCTGGTAGAGGGGATTCCTCTGGGCCCGGTCAGTGCATGCACAACCTCCCCACTCCAGGTGGTGCACACTCATTCCTCCCATCCCCTCATCCAATGCACATCCCTCCCTCCCCACCTTCCGTACACCCATCCCCCTACACCCTCTGTTGTAGGTAGGCATCCAGCCAGGCCACACCTTCTGCAGCAGCAGCACGATGATGGGGATAAGGCGTGCACGGCTCTGCTCCAGCGTGACCAAAGTCTGAGGCGAGCGGATGAAGAGCTTGGTGTGGCCAAAGGCCACGTCCCCTTGCAGCCCATGCTGCTCCAGGAGGGCACTCACGGCTGCCTTGTCAGAGCCCAGCAGGTGATTGGGCCACGTGTACTCACAGGTCATCTTGTATCTATCACCAGAGGACAGGGCAGTGAGCACTGAGCGCTGGGGAGAGGTGGGGAGCTGCCCCAATCTGATCCGATCCCACACACCCAGCCCATGCCACCCCCACGTGCCACTCACCCTAGCACCTGCCCACCCCATCCCCTGTGCCACACAAGGGTCCTCACTGTTCGTGTCGTGTGTGTCTGCAGCTGAGAAGCACTGGCTGGGTTTGGGACCCTCTGGCCCCCTGACTCCTCACAGGACTCTGGCCCATGGGAAACAGACAGGCAGGGAGGGAGATGCAGCCCTGGGGTAGCAGGGAGTCCTACCTGAGCAGGAATCGGGGGTAGGGCTGGCGGGAAGCGAAGCCTGCCCTCCGGACCCGCACATTCTCCAGCAGCCCCAGGTACACGACCTGATGGCGACAGTGGTCCTCATCCAGCCTGGCAGCCACCTTGTCCTCATTGGGCTTGATGCAGCGGACATAGAAGGGCTCCTGCCACAACAGAGGACACTCAGAACCACCAGCATCAGCCTCTGTGGCCGCAGGGCAGGTGTGCAGCTGTCCTCCCCTGGTGGCTGCCCAGGGAAGAGGCTCTTGCAGGGGGAAGAGGGGCGGAGGGGCTGGGTCAGGAGGTGGTAGGGCAGCCAGGAGCCATGTGGGCCTGCAGAGGCCAGGCTGAGTCTCCGGATGTTCTGTGGTTAGGCGGGCTCTGGTGTCCCCCTGCTGCCCCCTCTGACTTTGGGCCCAAGCAAGCACTGCTGTCCGGCCTGTGAGCCCTGCCCAAGAGGCAGGGAAGACCTGGGTGGCTGGTTCAAATCTCACAGCTACTCCAGCTTCAGCCTGACCTAGGACATCTGAATCTGCAAGGTGCTGGGCTCCCTCTGGCTGGAGTGGGGGTGGGGGAACAGCTGACAGGAAGTGACCACCTTCCCCGTGATGTGCAGAGGCGGTGGGGGCCCAGGATGCCAGCCAGGCACAGACAAGAGGCCCTGCGCAGACGGGGGTGGGGGGGCCGGGACGGTACCTTGGAGGCCAGGTTTTCCACCAGAGCCACCATGGAGTTCTTGAAGAGTGTGCCCGCTGTCAGGGGGCGCTTGGTCACCTCTGTGATGTCCTGCTGCCCATCTGGCCACATAGCCCGCAGGGTGGGGTCCGAGCTGTAGACACAGGCCACATAGCCAGGCGCCCTCTGGAGGGTGGCCCTTGCCCCAGCTCTGCCACTGGTAAGTCTTGCGGCCTTAGCGTCAAACCCATCAGGCAGGTGTCAGACCCGAGTGTGCGAAGGCCTTTCCAACCTTGGGCCCCCACGCACCTGTTGTACATCAGCCGCTTGAAGTCTTGGAAGAGGTGGTCTCTGTTCTTGTCGATGAAGCCCTCCACTGAGTACCTGGGGGCCCGGGGCTGGTGAGCCGGGGCTGGTGAGGGGCAGGGGGCCTCTGACAGTCCCCAGGAAGCCCCCCCACCTCTGTTCTCCTGGGTCAGCCTCTCTCCCTCCCCTCCCACACCAGCTTTCTCAGCATGTTCGACTCCTGCCCTCAGAGGTGTCTCTCCAGGAGCACGAGTTGGCACTCATACCCACTGTACTGGACCCTGGCTCTAGCACATTTGTGCTGTGTGACCTGGGACTCAGGACTTAACCTGTCTGTGCCCCAGTATACATCACAGGCCCAGATCAGTGCCTACTGAGTTTCAAGAACTCCTGAGGCAGTGGACTGCTTTGATTCTGCAACACTGAGAACCTCGGAGTCCTTGTCTTGCCCTTTGATGACAAAAGGCAAGAAAGCTTGGTGCCAAAATCTTGCCACACCTGCAGCTCATATGCAGACTCAGGACACGGGGTCTGACCTCTGGGTGCACTATCCTCGCCACCTGTCCTTGTGAAGGACATATGAGACATGTGTGTCTCTGTGAGTCACTTCAAGTTCCATTCAGGAGGAGGGGAGCACAGGAAAATTAACAGTAATGTCATGGAGATTTCTGGAGGACTCCTGAGGGTGTGCCCCAAGCATGGGCAGCTCCTGGCTGGGGGCTTGCTGGGAATGCAGTTCATGGCCTGCTTGTCCCTTACTCCCCAGCTAACCCACGCTGCCATAACAGTGTGCCCCTCCCCCAGGCACTCCCCAAAGTGGAGACTAGATATGGGCATTTTTTTAAAGCTTCCAGAAGCTTCTGTGGTGCACCAAGGGGCCAGAGCTCTGATCTTAAAAACTCCATTTCATGCTTTCCACTTGTGAATCTGGTGTCAGGCACGTCTTCAGCTGCTAAGGAGCGGGGAGGGCCTTACGTGACGTCCCCTGCATAGTGCTTGATCCGGAAGTCTCGGCCGAACTCCATGGTCTTGTCTGTGGGGCAGAGCTGGGGGATGGGAGGCGGGCCAGGGTCAAGGCACAGGGCAGGGATCTGTGCAGCGGACAGTGCTGGAGAAGAGACCAGCCCCACCAAGGTGGGCAGCAAGGTGCCTGGAGGTGGGGGCGGGGACCAGCATGGGTATGGGGCTGCAGGGCGAGGGCCGGGGCAGGGGAGCACCTGGCGGCTGGTGTAGTGGGGGTGCTGGCGGTGGTGCGTGTCCAGGCTCTGCAGGAAGATGCGGTCAGTGATGGTGCCGGCAGCGCTGCAGGCCTCGTCCAGCACGGCCAGCACACCCCGGTGGGGCCGTTCCACCAGCTCCACAATGGTGGCGTTGTTGAAGTAGTCCACCTGTGCGGGTGGGAGGGGGCGGCGGCGAATGGCTCCCTGTCTGCCCGCCAGCCGCCCACGCATCACCCCGCGGCCCTGCCCCACCCGGGAGGCCCTGCCAGCGCTCACACTCTGCCAGGTGATGCCCTCACGCTGGTACTCCTCCTGCTCCTGCTTCAGGATGAGCTGGATGAAGAGCTGCTGCAGCTTCTCGTTGCAGTAGTTGATGCACAGCTGCTCGAAGCTGTGGGTGGCATGCTGGGTCATGGTCACGCCCTGCCCACGAGCCTGGGCACCGGGGCAGGCCCCTCCCTGAGAGTCCCACCGTGGGGGTGATCCTCCCACCATGGCCCCAGCTCTGACACGCTTGCTCCGCAGTGGATTTGGGGGTCACGGCCAGGGTATGTGAGTCCCCAGTTTGCCTTCGAGGGCACTGCTGGACAGGTGGCACAGCTGTAGCAGGCGCAGGGCCTGAGCCCGGGGCTAGGGACAGGCCATGACAGACGCTGGAGGTCCTGCTCCCCAGCCCAGCGGAGCTCTGTGGGACCAAGGTGGCCCTAGGGTTTGGGGTCAGAGCCGGACACGTGATGGCCGGACTCCCTACCTGTTGACAGGGAACACCTCGAAACCGTAGATGTCCAGCACGCCAATGACCGTGTCCTTGCCGTCTCGCCGGGGGTCCCGGCCCCGGGTTTCCATGACACTGTTGATCCGGTTCACCACCCATTCAAACAGCCGCTGGTACACTGCCTGGGGAGAGGCCAGGAGCCAGCTCCTTCAGGCTGTCTCAGTCCTTGCCTCCTCCAGGACAGCCCCCTGGGTGTCCCTGTCTCACTCCCTACAGCTTGCCCCCAGAGGACCTTGGCACAGGCGTCCCGGGCGTAGCTGGCCTCAGCCGCAGTGTGGCCCTTCTCAATGAGCTCCCTGCCTCCCGAGGCCACCGTGCGAGAGAGCAGGCAGCGCAGCACCAACTCCCGGGACGTGGCCGTCAGCTCAGCCACGTGGTCTACCAGCCGCTCTTCAGCCACCTCCAGGTGCCCCTGCTCCGGCCCGGCCTCCTCCGTCTCCACGAACTCAATGTTCCCCTGGGGATGGGGAGCCAGGACAGTCAGGCTCCAGGTCCCAGCAGAGCTTGCCTGCACACCTCTGCCGGGGGAGAAGGAAGGAACGGCAGGGCTGGGGATGTGGCAGGGCCTGGCTTCTGCCCTGGTTGCAGACCCCGTGGGAACGGCCCCGGAGCACAGCAGAGTCTTCTCCAAGGCTTCCTGCCCAGAATGTCAGGTCCGTGGTCCCACGGCTGCTGCCTGCAGCCGCGAGGCACTCCCTGCTCCTCAGGCCCCTGGCGAGGAAGGGAGGCTCAGCCCAATGGAGGAACTGTCCAGCCAGTGGAGGCGGACCCATCTGCACAGCAGCGGCGTTACAGAGCCCCCAGCTCCAGGCCTGGCCTCCGGGAGCCCCGCCATGCATTCGGCCTCCCAGAGGGCGGGATGGGCCAGCCGTACAACTGGGCCCATGGAGCTCAGTCTCCCTCTCCAGGGGCCATGGCCCCGCAGCCCTGGCCAGACTCACCAGGTGCAGTATGGCCGCCAGGATCCGGTGCACAGAACGCACTTCCTCAGCACTGAAGCCTATCACCCGCATGGCTTCCATCACTGCCAGGTAGTGGCTCCTCTCGTCGCTCTCCAAGGCCTGCAGGACAAGGGGCTCAGCACTCCAGGGCCACGGCGTGGAGCCTCCAAGTCCTCCCAGGGAGTGCCTGTTACATCGGGGCCCAGCACTCACGCTGAGCGCCCACGGAGCCCTGCTCCCACTCACATTGAGCCCCGCGCCCTGCCGGGTGAAGTTGTATACCGCGGGGTTCCTCTGCAGGTGCAGGTTCCACAGCTCTGCGTCCTCACAGCCCCGAAGCACCTGGGAGCCCACACACCCCTGCCTCAGGCCCTCAGAACTGCAAATACCCCGCCCAAACGTGTCGGAGGACTGACAGACCGAGGGGAGCTCTGAGCTGGTGTGGATACCACCCTAGTACAGGCAGACCGCATCTCACCCAGTGTAGACACCACCCTGCTGGTGTCCTGGGGACAGTCCCCTCCAGTGAGGGCCAGGAACTGGTGGTGTCACAGCAGGGAGGAGCAGGGAGGGGAAAGGGACTGAGGGTGGGGTGATCAGAAGGGCTTCTGGGGCGGCCTCACACACCTGCTTTGGCTCACCTGGTAGAAGGCGTGGAAGTTCCGTTCGCCCACGTGCTGCTTGAGGACTCGAGACTGTGGAGGGAGGGAGAGCTGGGCCCTTGCCTGGGTTGGGACCCTACCCAGGGGACCCCACCCAGGGGAGCCACCCAGCCCCTGGTGCGGTGCAGACAGAAGGGGTTAGGCAGGCCTGGCGCAGAGGAGCCCCACCTACAAGCCTGGGACCTCAGAGAGAGTGTGCCCCACCCCACCACTGGGGACCCAGGCCTGGAAGGGCCAGTGCATGAGGCCTGTGGCTGCAGGGCCCACCTTCTCCAGCAGATAGCTGTGGATGTGCCCCCCAATGGGGTCCCCTTTAAAATCGAAGTTGATGTCCATGTACTTGCCGAAGCGGCTGGAGTTGTGGTTGCGGTTGGTGCGCGCATTCCCAAAGGCCTCCAGCACGCACGTGGACTTGAGCAGCACGTCCTTGACCCTGCGCAGGGCAGAGGGGCCCAGCTGTAGGGCACAGACCTCCTCTGGGGATTGTCCCCCTCCACCATCCCTGCCCGCAGCCTCCCACGGTGCAGGCTGGGGACCGGCTGGGAAGGCCACCTGCCTGGGCTGTGCAGGAGTGTGGCAAGAAGGGCGGCTCCTCACCTGGGTGTGCTGCCGCTTGCAGGAGCCACTGGAGCCACACACTCTACCCTCCACCTCCTCCGCAGGGTGGGCAGACGACAGCTGCACATGCCCCCCGCCCCAACCCCACCTCGCCCCTGATGACAGGAAGAGCCAGGGTGCTCACACAGGAAGCTGTGCCCAGGGGGCCCCACTGGTAACAGATGGCAGGCAACTGGTGAGGAGGTGGACGGGTGGGCCCCAATCCAGATCCAGGCCCTTCCTGACCATCCTGCCAGCTTCTCCCTTCTGTGGGATCTCCCAGGAGGGGCACAGCCCCCATCTGTTGGCCCTGTGCACCTTGCTTCTTCCCTGTTCCTAGTGGCGGGGTCACCCCCCCCCGACCCTCACCCCCAGTGGCTGGCACCGGGCCCTGCCTCTGCTGGGTGGACAGGTTCTGGGCAGGTCACCAGCAGAGGAGCCCTCTGAACTTGGCCTGAGGCAGGCTGACTTCCATCTCTCTCCCCTCCAGGCCTGAGGCCCAGGGCCGGCCCTGCGCCAGCCCTGCCCGCTCTCACCTGTCCACCTCGGCCCTTTGGCTGGGGTTGGTCACGGCTGCAATATACTGCATAATGTGCTTGCTGGCCTCCGTCTTCCCTGCCCCGCTTTCCCCTTTTGGACAGATGGATGGATAGACGGTCAGAAGGAAAGGGTGGCCGCTCCCCTTGACCAGCCCCCTGGGCGCCCCCTCCAGGGTGGGGGGTCTGGTGAGGGCTGAGGCTGGTACCTGAGATAACAATGCAGGTGTCCCTGGAGCAGCGCTTCATCGCCCTGTATGCAGCATTGGCCACGGCGTAGAGGTGCGGTGGCCGCTCATAGAGCTCGCGGCCCTGGTACTTGGCGATGGCCTCAGGTCCGTACAGGGGCAGCTCCTGGTAGGGGTTCACTGACACCAGCACCTCGCCGATGTAGGTGTAGATGAGGCCCTTCTGGAACCTGGCACAGGCGGGCCGAGCACCAGCGCTCAGGGCTGTGGGGGCGCACCTCAGGTTCTGGGGTGCTGGGCCCCTGTTGGGAGTCTGGGGGGGGCTGGCCCACCGCAGGGCTGAGAGTGGGGAGTGCGGGTTGACCTGACACTTCCCAGTGCCATCTTGCTGGAATCCCACCCCCAATGCAGGGTAGTGCTGGGGCCCATGCTGCTCCCTGGGTGGTTGGACGGGGGGGGGGGGGGGGGGG